>OU612060.1:178952644-179225144 GCA_914767635.1 Melanostoma mellinum
AGCAGTCTACAGAATTGATCTTTCCAGATCCTCAGTAGCCACTCTGACTCAAAAACTATATTTCCCTGCTGGTCTTTACAGGCTTAAGCTCGGGGCTTGCCACACTGGCGTCTCTTTGCTGTCATGGCAGCTCTTAGTTTCCTCAAACTAGCGTTTCTCATAGAATTTAGAATTAGGTGTTCCTCCCTTCTTTTCGCCTTGTAAGTTTCGTTATACTGATCATAAGCAGCCCTATTTCGTTTTTGCAGCGTTCGTCGTGTTTTTTTTTTATCGAACCATGCGTTTCATTTTTTGGGCCGATTGAAAGCCAAAACCTCAGACGCAGCGGTTCTGGTGGCTTGTTGGCATTCGCTATTTCTTGCTTTCTGACGTCATATCGTTTCATAGTTTTAGTTAGCGCGAGTCTTGAACAGCATATCACCATTTGTACCTTGGGTAAAACAAGGTAGTGGTCCGAGTCAGAGTTGGCCCTCCGGAAAGTTCCAACATAAATAACACTGGAAAGAGTGTGTTGCTTCGATCGCAACATGGCCAATTTGGCACACGGTTGAATGATTAGGTTATCGGTATGAATATAAATTTTAGGATGCTGAAAACGTGTACTACGTACGTGTACGTGTATTCTTAGTAACAACAAGATGTAACCCAGCAGCAAAGTCGATTCACCTGAGTTCGATATCGGTGGTTTTTTCATGCTGGCTAAGCTCACCGATTCTATTTCCAACGATGTCCTTCTTTCATAGTTTTGAGTTCGAATCGCCAAGGACGATTTTCACGTCATGTCTAGGATATTGCTCACATGTTTCTTCGCGGAACTCGTATTAGCAGTTCCTGGAACTATCATCTTTATCTTCCTTTGGGCTGTGGCAACTTATCAGCCTAAGATTGGGGAATTTTGACTGATGCGTGTTCTCATTATACACTCACTTATCGGATCTCGACCTATAATCTTATCCCTGAGTCTACCTCTAACGACGAACCCGCACCCAAATAGGCGTTGTTTCTGTTGTCTGCAGCAATCGCCATTGTTGTGTCGCAGTTTTTTGACTTCCTTTTGCCCGGCCTATTCCATCGCATTTCTTGTGTGATGTTTAAGTCTGCTTTGTAGCAGTCTAGGATGTTTGCTAAATCTCCAGCAGCACGTAGTTTCCTAATGGATCTTTTTTTCCATGTGCATATACGGAGGTCTTTGTCCTTTTTCCGTTTGCTTGGGTCGTCAACGTTGAAATCAGATGTTTTATCTAAAGCACTTGGTTGTTTCGGAACCGTATATTTGTGATAAGGTTGTTAACTCCACGAACAAACCACAACCTGAACGGCCAGATTCCTTTTGGGATCCCGTTGAAAATAAAGTTTGGGATAATACAGTGTCCGTACCCTGCTACAGGGTTCAAGAGCTGCCGTCGCCGTCGACTCGCCAGGAGCTTATCCATCACCATCTCTATTTTAAAACCATGCCCTTGTATTGAAAGACGCTGAAAGACCGTTAATTCAAATATGTATTGATTTAGTGCTGAAGTCCACCATTGATTCCATAAAACGAATTCATCCAAAATGGAGAAGAATTTGGATGTTTTTCAGATTCGAACCTCAAACTCTCACGTAGCAGGCATTTGAAGCGAGGGAAAAGGAGGAAAGGATAAGGAATGTCAGGATCGGGGAAAGGAAAAAGAAAATTGAATCAGAAGGAAATGAACAAGAGAGGGATGGCGGGATAGAAAATTTTGGATGGATGAAACGACAGGTAAGGATGGGAAATTGGCAGGATAAGGGAAACGAAACACGCTTGAAATTGGATAAACAGGAAAGGTAAGTGAAGGGAATTTTTCATTAGGAGAAGGAAAGGGTAGGAAAAGATTATGTGCACGAAAAGAAGGGTAAGGGACGGAATGCATGCCGGGAAGACAGGCATGCTGGCTAGCGCGGCTTAGCTCGCCGGATGTAGGGGGATCTTGTCTTCCCGGTCACACCTCCCTCGACCAAAACGAAATAAAACATGCCTACTATACCACCACCGATGAAACTCCACACTCCAGGAGCTGCTGGTCTCGATGTAGCATGACTTGTAACCCACCCCTCCTGGAATTCCGGCGGCCGATGGTCAGGAATTCCCCAATTAACCTGAGAAAATGTCAACACCCATTTACCACAGTGACGGGAACTGCTTTCGAAATGAGTACAAACAGAATTCTATGCAACTTATGTAAAGAGCATAGATTTCTACCGTAACATCTCTTTTGACATTGAAGCTTTTGTTGTAGCTCTGAATAGTCAACGTCTAAGGTTCAGGGCACAATGGATCCTTGAGATCCGAGTGAGGTGCTGCCACTTGTGGCAGTTGTATTCACAGTTGTGTTCACATTGAAATTAATAATCGGTTCTAAGGTCAGGTTTTTTTTTTGTGATGAAGTTGAGGCAAAAGAACTCCAAGCTGTTCAACGTGAAGAAAACATGAAAAGAATTTCTTCTACTTGAGAAAGTGCAGACCTCATTGTTGATTAATTTCCACAATCCACACGCCGTCTTTATTGCTGATGTGAAACCGACTCCTTTTTAATGAGAGCCATCTACCCGTAAAACGGCCACAAAAAGCTACACACGTCAGGCAAACTTATTACAGCAATAACCTGCATTTTTACAATAATCGTTTGAATGTTTTTCCTTTTCACGAAGCCCCATTGTTCGGATGATCTTTTGACAGATGTGCAACAGCATCAGCGACATCATATTTTTAAATGCTTTCTGGTACCTTTAGGGGTAGGCAACACAAAAAGAAGAGTGGTTGACATGGTAAAATACAAAAAGGCGCTAGTATTGAATAGAACAAGTGTAGGCCTATACTAAACGACACACGTGTTAAGGACAGACAATGTGACTCCGCGATGAAAGGAAAACAATCAAAAGGATTTTTGCTTTTTATTGCGTGTGCACACGCAGCGCATTTGTGTTGTTTCCTTTGAATTATTTAAAAGTTATTTATTTGAATAAAATAAATCAAAGGAAGTTAAATTTTTTTTGCTTTTGTCTTTGTTTTTTTATATTCGACCTTTTGCGCAAGGCCCCACTATTTGTGTGATTTCTTTTTTCTGCTTGGTTTTGTTTTCCTCAATAATTTTATTTTCTTTTAATTGAAAATAATTTGAGTTCTGCAAATTACATTTTTGCATGTGGATGTGGGCGCCTTAGGAAACGTTTTGCTGTGTGAAAATTAAATTCAATTATGTACAACTGTACTGTACACTCTAGTGTAGTGTATCCTGGACTATGAATTGTGTTTATGAAACGAAGGACATGCCCGGCATTGGGGGTACAGCAGGAGTAGCATTTGTGGAGACGTGTCGGGTGTGTTGTTGGAGAGGAGGATTGGGTTGAAAACAATTGCATTGAAAAACAATTCATTCGAATTTCTACTTCTGTGGCATCGTGTTATAAATGAAAACAATTAAAGTCCTTTTCTTTCCTTCTTTCTTTCTCTGTTCAAATACTTCTTGTTTTCTACACGGAGTGTATTAGGTACCTACCCATACTGTTGAAAAGCTATAAGTTTATAAAGTTTTTCTTTTGTATGGAGAAAAATCTATACAAATCTAAATTGTGTTGTTGCGTTGTCGGACGGGCGGGGGCCGAAGCCGCAAGGAAAATAATTTCTTAAGAAAATTTTCAACATTTTCAAATACAGAACAATGGTCAATGGCGGAAAAGGATTAATTTTGCTTTCCTATTTGTATTTCTGTGTGCTTGTGCCAGTTCTAGTGCCCTGCCAATGCAGACTCCTTGTACTCAAACCAGGATATAGACAATTCCAGAGGAATATGAAAGCTTACTTAACTTAGGTATCCTCTTTCAAATTCAATTCTTGCCGATCATTATTGTTGAATGAAACATTATTCAAGGCTTAGTGTTGTTTTCCAAGAATAGCCTATTGTGAATGACATGCGACTATCGTTTACCATTGTGTGAGTTTGAGGGATTATACAACTCGAATCAACCGATGCATATGGACTTTAAGTAATTATCTAGTTTTGTTTCTAATCATCTTACATTGAAATGAAGGACTATGATGACACTACAGAATTTGTCCTGTTGAATCATTCACACGAAGAGGGTCTCTCATTGAATCGTAATGAGTGATTGGTTCAACTGACAGTAGTTGTTACTTCTTCCCTCTGCCTATGCCCTTGGTTTTGTTTTAATAGAATTAGGGTGCATTGTGTTGAGACTCTGATTCGTGAATCGCCAGGACCACAATGGCTATTCTAAAAAAGATCTCAAAAGCTTTAAGAAACATTGGAAATGTACTAATTTGGACAATTGGACTATTGGAAGAGTCTAATTCACAAGAAACACACAAAGGCCTAAGTTGATTAAAAAACCTGAGTGGATTTGTTCCAAAGAAGATAATTATTTTGTGTGAGAAAAAAGGGATGCCAGACTTCCCATTTAAGGTTCCCTTAAAGGGGTACGTTCATTATCTGGGTGTTTCTCTGCTATTTGGAAATTCGTCGACACAGGGGTGTCCTAAGCAAATTTTATGAAATATTGAGAATATTTGTTAGTTAAATGAAGGGCAATAGCATACTAAATATATATCTTTAAAAAGCCCACACATTTTCCTATTTGTTTTTTAGTTGTGGACTATTCTATGCAAAACCCTGACAGGGGACTGTTGTAACTATTCAGGGGAATGTTTTAAGGACAAAAAACGAGTATTTTGGTTTATTAAAGTAATCAAAGTCTTTATGTTTCTTTATCGTTTTTAAAATATGCAATTTTTTGGAATAAATCAACAGCATTAAAACAACATTTGTGTTAAACTTAACAAAATCAACTTCTTAGTTCACCGGTTTCTTAAAACTAATTGTATGACACTAAAAACAGTCTTTATAATAATAAAAAACTAAAATATAAACAAAGAAAAATTACTACAACTAATCATTTATCACAACCATGCTATGAAATGACAAGGGACTGTTGGCCAGGGGACTGTCATTTTTTCATAATTATATAATAAATCAAAATCATTTAAACATATCAGATTATCGAAACAGATGTGGCTCCATAATAGATAATTAGTTATTTTAAACAAGTTGTCGTTATTAAAACTGTTAAAAAAGTATAAAAAGGCTTACCAGGGGACTTTTTCCCTAACGGCCGAGATGCGTGGATCACTAGCAGATGCAGTCGTCACACTAAAAAAAATGGCGGCTGCTCAGCTCCACAACCGAACGAACTTCACACCGATTGCGTTTCGTTTCGCGATCTAAATGTTTCGCGCGAAAATAAAATTTTACATCAACGCGGCTTTCAAATTTTAACAGGGGACTGTTTCAAAAATTTGAGGACAGCATTCGCACATAGATATTTTGAATAAATTATATTGTAAAAAATATCATTGTGTAGTATAAAGATATTTAATGTTATTTTTATGTATTTGGATATTTTTTATTCAGTTATCAACGGCAAAAAAAATTAATATTGGTAGGTTAGGTTAGGTAAAATGGGCTGACGGTTGGTCTTATTTCCGTCACACTTAGATCAATGTAGATCCGTTGTGATACTCCGACGTATTGTAACGTCCTAGAAACCTATGATTTTATGTCTGTTTGGTATTTAACCATTTTGTGGCCCCTTGGTGAAGTTTAACAGGCTGCTTTTTGGAGCGTCTGATAATTCTTCTAGTTCATTTAAAAAGTAATTTCCTAGAAATTTTTTCCTAGTATGACAGAGTGCTGGGCATTGACAAAGGAAGTGACTTGTGTCTTCGTGTTCGTCTTCGTCATTGCATCCTCTGCATAGGTCATCGGTGCAAAGACCCATTTTCTTTTTGTGATAACCTAGTAGGTTATGTCCAGTTATGATACTGACAAGCATTCGCAGTGAAGGTCTATTCAATGATAGCAGCTTTCCAGATTCTTTCTTATCATATTTCGGCCATAGTTTCCTGGAAGTAACACAGGAGTCTAGGCATTCCCATCTTTCATTGGATTTTCGTTTTATTTTGCTACCAATGATTTGTTTCATTTCACAGGGTGGAATCCTGATCGATTTATCAATGAGAGAAGGGTCAAGTGTTGATCCTTTTCTCGCTAGTTCGTCCGCTTTTTCGTTTCCCGGTATACCACTATGACCGGGGACCCAGCAGAGTCTAACGTTATGCTGCGTGCCAAGAACCTTTAGCTCTTCGCGACAGCAAGAAACAAGCTTCGATTTGACAAGAGTGGCAGAAATCGCTTTAATTGCTGCTTGGCTATCAATGAAAAAAGTGATATCAGCATGTGATAGCGCCATCATGGACACCTGTTTAGCAGCGTTTGTAACTGCCAAGATCTCGGCTTGGAAGACGCTGCTGTGATTTGGAAGTCTGAATGAACTGGCAAGTTTTAGGCTTTCTGAGAAGAAACCTGCCCCTGTTCCAGCTTCCATTTTTGAACCGTCGGTATAGATTGATATAGACGTCTCGTCCAAATAAGGTGTTTCATTCTCCCAATCCTGTCTATTGGGGAAGCTAGTTGTGAAGGATTTTATAAAGTCCATATATGGAGTTACAAAATATTGGTAACAAAACCTGTAATTCTTTAAAAGGGACGTACCAGGGCACCAGGGGAATGTTTTTTGGGGTGTTTGGGGTTTATTTATTCAAATATAACATTATTAAATTACTTAATAAGCTGTGGCGTGCCAAGAATGCATAATACTATGTATGTCATTATATTGATAGAAAAAGCTGAAAAAAACATTAATTTATTTAATAAAATTTGCTTGGGACAGCGATTTTCCATTTAGTGGAGAAATGCCCATCTAACAAAATGCTGTTTGCTTTTTCCTTCGAAAACTCCTTTTTTTAGCTATCCGAGTGATATCTCCAAAAGACTCAGTAAAAAGCTCAGTAATAATCGGCATCGAGTTTGGTGTGGGGTTTGCAACCACTAGGCTTGAACTGGTGAATCAGTATGTACTCTTGTATTGATTCGTTTAAGACCGCATTTTGAATAATTTGAGTGAAAATTTGTCGTGTTGACTCGTGTTTGTTCGTTAAACACCGCATTTTGAGTAATTTGAGTGGAGAAGAAGGTGTTAAGGTTCGTGTTCGTTCGCGTTGGTTCGCTTAACACCTCATTTTGAGTAATTTGAGTGACATTGCATTGATATAGAATAACTCCAAAAGTGCATATTCGGCACACAGGATATAGTTCGAATAATCTTTAGGTCCAATTTGTTTTGAGTAAGCTTCCCATTGAGCTTCCACAAACCACAGAATATGAGAGAAGTTGTAGGGCCTATATGTTCTCGTATCCAGATAAGCGCATGTGGAAGAAGGTCGTGCAATCTTACGTTGGTTCGTTGAACTCCGCATTTTCAGTAATTTGAGCGTAAAAAAAGGGTCGTTTAACACCGCCTAATTGTAGTCGTTTAAATTGAAAATCTCATAAATCATAATATTGCCAAATGCGTGCGAGTTTAAGTATTGTCATTGAAATATAAAGTTAAAATAATTTCATTTTTCATTCACACTACTTATCAGACATGTCTGAGTAGTTTCGTTTTGATAGAGCCAACACGAGGCACAAACAAATATACACTTCTGGAGCTTCAAAGTGGGCTAATCATATTGTTCTCTGTACAGGCCCATAATTTAATGCCATATGTCCGAACAGAATTCAGTATTTCCTAATTCAACAAACATGTTCGGGAATAGATGAGCCAGAGTTCCTTTCTTTTAACCAGTACATTTTTCACTACTTAGAGTTTAGCTCATTTATTTAAGCTTTGCATCCAGCGTTATTCCAAGGTGTTTGTTTGTATTGAGGTTAGATGCTACTGAATTGTTTATAAAAATTGGAAAGTTATTTTTGCTTTTGTTCGTCAAGATTATATGGATGTCGTTTTGATTTCATTAACTTTGTATGCCACTTTTGCGTTTAATTACTAGATTTAAATTTTTATGATGGGTTGAATTTATGTAGCTCTGAGAACAGCGGTGTCCATAAGAAACCTATGGACTCAACCCATGCGTAGTTTGAGAGCAGTTATTTGCACCTGTATTGGGGAAGAAGTTAGTGATCCTCTGAGGCTGAAAGAATTTGATTTTATGAATTATCTTGTAATCAGCATTCACTTTCTTGGGCGGAGAAGTGCTGGCCATTCTGTAATGATGTGCAAAGATGCTTGAGACATAGTCTGCAAATTGTGCCTGCTACCAATCTCATTAGCTGTATATGATTTTTAGAGCATATTGTCCGGTTAGCAATCCGGTCCAAGCTTTGGCAGTTTTTCTGTTGAGGTTTTGATGTTTTCGGGTATAAACTGTCATTAAAGTTTTTGAGCAAGCTTGGCCAGAGAATTTATGTTAAGCATTGTTA
Organism: Melanostoma mellinum; assembly: GCA_914767635.1. Lineage (NCBI taxonomy): Eukaryota > Metazoa > Arthropoda > Insecta > Diptera > Syrphidae > Melanostoma > Melanostoma mellinum. The sequence continues at coordinate 178,961,005 of OU612060.1, forward strand.
GATTTTTCTGTAGCAGGATGCTCTTTACCGTATGTTTGAATTGGTTTTCTTCACTTCACTTAATGGTTTTGGGGCGATGAATGGTTTAGAGTCACCCTCTTTGGATAAAATGTCAGCTGACTCGTGTCCACTATAGCCTTTGTGTACTGGAGAGGAGTATAACATAGCAGATTTTTTTTCTAGCCAGTACGGAGAGCACCATAATTGTCTCTTGAACTTTGTTTGGATTTTTTACCAATCACTAACTTTATCGACTGAATTTTGTGATTTTTATGTAGCAGAGACATCAATCATAGCGCTCGTGTCTACTGGAATATCCGTTGTATGCAACAGATACAAGTTTGGCCTTATGTCACTTCTTTGTGGTACACTGGCTTGAATTTCCTTGAGTTCGGAGTACGTTTGGTCATATCGAGCGAAAGTCCAAGTTCATACAGTGGATACACGATACATATTATATGTATATGATCTACAAACCTGGATACACATATTTCCGTAGCTTAAATTTTTCTGCCACAAACTTTAACATTTCTTCGCTTTTAAGGACCTTATATCAAAGTTTATCCATGTTACATACTATCATCAAATTAAAGAGCCTTTAGTCTTTTGAAATCCAGCTAATCATGCGTGAAATTGCATCATTATCGTATCCCACAGCAATTAACTTGCATGAACAAAAAATAAAAACACACACACAAAGAAATTGAGGTTCTGATGCCAAGTGGCCGTAAACATCATTCCCGTCAGTCTGATGACTTAATAAATGAACATTCAATAATACTAATAACAGTTATACCAAAAGTACTTAAATAAAACTCAATAAATCTAAAAGCACAATCGCACAAAATCAAAAACCAAGAAGAAAATAATCGACAGCAATAAATTTTCAATAACTTCATCAAGAATTGCAAACACTTCGTTACGTTCGTTGGTTATAGAATGGCACTGGCCATCAGGGTGTAATTTAAAATTGATTGATATCATCTACAATAGATGGATATCGAAATTAAAAAAAAAAAAAATAATAATAGTAAATACATCTGAGTCTGAGTGAGGGGAATTCAATTCACAAACTTGTGTAATAAAACTTCAGAGATAAAAATATTTATTTTTCTGTTTCAAAGGTATGAATATGAACTTCCATGAGAGGGTTTTATTTTATTTTTCTTTTTTTACAAAACAAGGAAAAAGAAAGAAAGTACATACTTCAATGGTACGAAATTCTAACTCTGTGTCCCTATTTTTGTTCAATTTCTATTCATCACCAAGCTTGCTGCAGCTTTAGGTGCAAGGCTGTTGTCGTTGCTTACATCAGCTGTTCTTTTATCCATCCTCTTCAACTTTTCTTCAATAAAGGAAACTACCAACGCTCTATCCGTTTTATCTACTATCGAGGATAGCGATGAGATTTCGTACTTGGTGCATTTAATCTATCTGGGCTCACCTGAATAATAAATAAATAAATGGGGTGGCGCAACAGAGCGAGGAGCCCCTGGGCCTAGCGCATTTCTCACAACCATGCCTTGTGAGGGAATGGAGGGGACCTACTATTTTCTGCAGGTTTCGAACGGCTAATTCATGGCAATGAATTTACTAATACAGGACTTGCCAATTACTAGCGAAAGGCGATACTCGTGGAAAAACATTTTTGCCTCTGCTGGGATTCGAACCTCGAACCTCTGGGTTACCAGGTGAACATACTAACGCAATCTTCCATCTAATTAGTATTAGGACTTATTTAAGTGACTTCTTTCCATATATCAGCCTTCTTTGAACCTACTTCTTTCTTGAATTCTAACCTATACACTATCAAGTGACTCTTGCATTGATGTAGGAACCTCACTCATGATGGTTCTATCTTCGCCTAAGAGTAACAAATTTGAGGAACACCTGTCCAAATATGGGAATTATCCTCTAAGTAGTTTGGGGCGTATGTTTACGGGTAATGGCAATGGGGGTATAAGATAATGAATTTCAGATGGATTGGATTTTACTCGGCTTTTATTGCCCTATTTAAGAATGCTGTCAAAGCCGAAATTCCATGAGTTAGTCATACGCAACCTTTCAAGTTCCACATCCGAAGAGCAGCAACGTGAATTCGGGAACGAATATGAAAAACTGACTGTAGAACCGTCAGCGAAACAATTAATTGGGTTAGGGGTTTCAAACAAAAGATAATTTTTGATGAAAAGGAAGAGTTTCGGTGTCAAACAAGAGCCCTGGGGCACACCAGCATTGCTATCGCCGATGCTTTCGAGTTGTCTCAGTCACCAAAAAGTGCTTTGTTATTTTTTACTTTATCCACCAACAGTTGCTTGTACCACAAAGCTACAAGTCTTCACTTTCAAGTACAAGCTAAGATCTACTTGTAGGATTACGTCCATTACAGTTGTAGAAGAGCAAACAGACATGTAGCTTTGTGTTAGAGAATTTTTTTTAAACTTGTTATAATTTACTTGTGTTACGAGTACTTGTAGTTATGTATTACAGGCCACAGGTAGTCAAGAACTGTTGTGAAGAGTAGAGGCTTGAAGGTGCTTCCTTGGTGCAAACCAACTGTGACCAGGAATGCTTCGGCGACTTCAGTTTGACATCTTTCCTCCGTCACTGATGCTCTTTCATATAAATCCTCACTCATTTTCCATCGCATAGGAATCAGGAACTCCAATTTGTCTGAGAGCCGCCCATTTCTGGATTTTGTGGTTGTCGATCGATTGCTTTTTTGGAGTCAACCAGCACATCATGCAAATCTCCTACGATGTTTTTCATCATAATTCTTATTCTTTGGATATCATCTGAGCCTGGTAGTCAGAAAGCTTTATTATTTTTCTCCGTCGGTCATCCAATACCCGCTCAATGAAAGTATGGAAAGTAAAGTGTGGGACATCAGCTTTGTCGCAGTTAATTGTATCTCTCTTCTTTTTGTACTTCGCTAGAAGGTTACTTTCTCTTCTTTGCTAAGGTAAACTGTCTCCTTCTATGAGCTCAAAATAAATAAATAAATAGCGTGGCGTCACAGAGCGAGGAGCCCTAGGGCCAAACCCAATTCTCGCAACCATAAATTGGGAGGGAATGGACGGGACCTACAATTTTCTGCCGGTTCCGAACGGCTAATCGAGAAAGCGCTTTTTCATGGCAATGAATTTACTAAAGGAGTACCTCGCGAGGAATTGGCGATACCCATGTTAAAGCATTTGTTCCTCTTTTGTGATTCAAACCACGAACCTCTGGGTTGACAGGCAGACATACTAACCATCAGGAAACGGATATGTACCACTATTCTATGAGCTTAAAGATGAGAATTGTGAGCCTACTAAGCCCGATATAATCACATCTTTTTTCCAAAGCTCATAGCTTTTTTCGTCTGGTGGCACACCTTTCCTTTTTTGGAGTTTCTTACAGCATCACTAACTTCTTCGACTGTGATTTAGGGTATTTCCGTTGAATTAAGATCAGCTTCTAGTAAATACTCTCCTGAAGACAGTTCGTTCAAAAAGCCAACATAATACTGTCGCTACCTGTGCTCTATAGAACTCTATCGTCATTTCTAAGAAGCTGTTTTTGGGAATCTTTAATGAAATTTTGCAAAAGAATCTTTCGAGCATTTTCCTCTTTCTTGAGCTGCTTTTTTGAATATGCTTGAAACTTTATGAATGTCGTGTTTCTTCTTGGTTTGCATCGATAGCCGAAATTCTTTCCAGCTCCAGATACATGACCCCCGTGCTCTTTGGTTGTATTTGGACTTTCCATTTCGTCTGTAGGGGCACTTTGGTCATGCGTTGAAAGCCTTTAAGTAGGTAACTTATGATTGCTGAAGCCTTATCTTTTCACTATCATATTTCTTCGCCTTGTTGGGAGTGCTCCTTCGGAATCACTAAAAATTAAAACAGGTTTGTTGTAGACAGGCAATCTGTTTAATCATTCTTGTCGGCGCGTAAGTGTGTACCTCATCGAAAGTAGATGAGTAAACCCTTGGTGGTTTCCAAAGAAAATAACTTCGAATGATCTTTGGTCCCGTATGTGAAGACAATGTGTGGAGAAAAAGATACAATTACAAGCTGTATGAGCTGTAGCGCGACTTGAGCATAGCTAGAAGAGAACACATTGCGAGACTAAAATGGAAGGTTCATGTAGAACGGATGGACACCAACGGTCCGACTCGACGTCGAAAGCACAAAGCAAAAAAAATTGCGGAAGTGGAATACCTCATCTCAGGTAGATTAATAGAGTGGAAGAAAACCTCAACCCAGTTCGAGTTTCAAACTGGAGAGAGCTCGCCTGAAATCGAAGTTGTTATCGAAAGACTTTGGTTGAGGCTCAGGATCATCCGAACTGTAATGCCCACCTTAGTAAGTAAGTAAGTGTTGTAATTGTAAACAACCATACTACTTTTTGCTGAGCTTCCCGAACTTTCGGACTGTGTTGATGGTGTTGCACAAATTTCTCTGCATATTTGAAATGAAATTATAAAAACTTCTGTCAGTAAAAGACCGTGTTGCTGGGTGATAGCATAACCCAGTATCCCACTGCAGTCTTTCACCCGAGGTTTCCTAAACTTGGTTAAAAAATGGTGGCCCCCTGGAGTACTATTTCTACAATTTCTCTAAGTGGCAAGATGTCAGCCTTGTTTGAAGAACATGGCATTTAATGCGAAAAGATAATGTAACTATCTCATACCTACGATATCTTCCACGGAGGGTTTCTGGTACCGCATGAAATAGCAGTCATGCAGTCTTCATAAAACTCGTTTGTCTTGCTTACATGTCACTTCGAATCTCTGCCAAATGAACAAAATCTCCCCTTTTGGTACATCCTTAAGTAAACTGTGAAACTTGACCCAAACTGCGTCTTCCTCCACTTTCTCGCAACCAATTCTTGAAACAATGAAAATATTCCAAAACGTTCCTTGTATTATCAGTTTAAGAGACATCAAATAGTCACTTGACTTTGAAATGATCAACACGCTGCCTATTAGCTCTTCCACAAGGATGATAATTAATCCGTTCATACCTTGATCCGTTCCATAATAGTAAATCTTGTGGACTCTTCCCTTTACGTCTGAAAAAACCCTGTTCCCTTTATTCCCTTTATTCCGCCATTTTGTTTTTTTAGACACACAAGATGGCTACTTGTCTCCTTCTCATCATCTCTTCCATTTCGAAACATTGATCAGTCATGCTTTCAACGTTCCAACGCGAGATTCGTAAATTTGTTCCAATTCGTCGCATTTTTTTGCTAGTCCTAGGAGTCTTTTTAGCTCTGATCCGAGAATTCCTTGTCGAACCCGCATCAGTGCCCTATTATGTAGGAAAGGTAGTTCATGGCTTCGGGGCGGCAGTGTCTAGCAACAAACGATGGTATCTAGAGCCGGTAACTCATGAATTTCTTCCAATTTGTGGCATTATTTTACTAGTCCTAAGAATTCTTTTAGCCCTGGTCTGAGAGTTTCTTCGCGAGCCGTTATCAGTGTTATATTATGCAGGAAAGGTAGTGCCTCGATGTTATGTCTGTCTATTGTGTCATATTGTCCAATTCGTTGATGTTCTGTGTCCTTGTTTGATGACAGCATATACTTCGTTTTGCCCTCATTAACCATCAAACCCATTTTTGCCGCTTCTGTTTCAATACTCGCAAAAGCACCTATGACATCACGCTTTTTTCTTCCCATTACGTCAATATCGTCTGCATAGGCAAGTAATTGTACAGACTTTTGAAAGATTGTTCCGCTGGTGTTGACGTTGGAGTTTCTAACAATCCTTTCAAGTATGATGTTGAAGAAATCGCATGACATTTTGTCGCCTTGCCTAAGGGCTTTTTCGACATCAAAGGTTTCGGTGAGTTCTTTACCGACTTTGACGGAGCAGGGTGAATTATCCAAAGTCATCCTGCATAGTCGTACGAGTTCTGCAGGGATGCCGAAACTAGACATGGCTCTGTACAGCTCGTCTCTGTAAATTCTGTCATACGCGGCCTTGAAATCGATTAAGAGATGGTGAATATCGATATTATGTTCTCGGGTCTTTTCCAAGATCTGCTGCAATGTGAAAATTTGTTCTATTGTGGACTTCTCTGGTCTTAAACCACATTGATAAGGACCTATCAAGTTGTTGACGTGGGGTTTCAAACGTTCACATATTACAGCAAACACGATCTTATAAGCGACTTTAAGGAGGCTTATCCCTCTGTAATTGGCGCAACTGTGAGGGTCTCCTTTCTTTAGGATCGGACATACGATACTGAGGTTCCATTCATCGGCCATATCATGCGGATCAGCTGGTCCATGCTCCTTTCCAACTGATCTCCAGCTGCCTTGAAAAGTTCGACATCAAGGCCATCTGCACCTGCAGTCTTATTTGATTTAAGTTTGCATATAGCAAGATAAACTTCTTCTAGGTCGGGAGGACGGCATTCTTGATCATCGTCCAAGCTGAATGGGGCAATCTGCCTGACAGCGGAATTTGTGTCCTCATCGCCGTTAAGCAGTCTGCAGGAATGGTCTTTCCAGATCCTCAGTAGCGACTGTGACTCTATAACTATGTTTCACTGCTGGTCTTTACAGGCTTGAGTTTGGGGTTTGCCACCCTGGCAGGATCTTTTTACCTTTTGGTAAAACTTCCGAATCTCGTTCCTGTCATGGCACCTCTCTATTTCCTCAAACGAGCGCTTCTCATGCTGCTTCTTTTTCTTTTTGAGAAGTCGGTGTTCTTCCCTTCTTCTCTCCTTGTAAATCTCGTTATACTGATCGTAAGCAGCCCTCGTTCGTGTTTGCATAAGCATTTGTCGTGCTCTTTGCTTGGCATTTACCTGCCTACATTCTTCATCGAACCATGGGTTTCGTTTTGGTGGCCGAGTGAAACCCAGAACCTCAGAGGCAGCTGTTCTGATGGCTTCTTGGCATTGCTGCCACTGGTCTTCAATGTTTAATGCTGGTGGCATGGGATTCAAGGATAATTGAAGGGACACTCGATTGGAAAAGGCATTGGCAATCTCTTGCGATTGTAGCTTTCCGACGTCATATCTCTTCACAGCGTTAGTTCGTGCAGGTCGTGAACAAGATATCCTCATTCGTACCTTTGGCTACAACAAGGTTATGGTTCGAGTCAAAGTTGGCCCCTCGGAAAGGAAGATTGCCTTGCGTCGATCGCAACATGGTTAATTTGGTTGACGGTTAATTGATCTGGGGATCGCCATGTACCTTTATGAATTTTGAGATGCGGGAAGCGTGTACTACTTACATGAAGATTCTGCCCAGCAGCAAAATCGATTAGCCTCAGTCCGTTATCGGAGGTTTTGTCATGGAGGCTATGCTTACCGATTGTGTTTCCAAAGATGTCCTCCTTCCCTAGCTTTGCGTTGAAATCGCCAAGAACGATTTTCACGTCGTGTCTAGGGCACTGCTCATACGTTTCTTCGAGGAGCTCGTAGAAACAGTCTTTGAAATCGCCTTTTTACTCTTCTGTGGGGGTGTGGGCGCATATAAGGCTAATGTTGGCGAATTTAGCCCTGAGGCGGATGGTCATTATACGCTCATTGACTGGATTTTGGCTAATCACCTTATCCCTGAGTCTTCCTCTAACCACAAATCCGCACCCAAATAAACGCTGTTTCTGTTGTCTATAGCAGTCGCCATAGTAGTAGTCGCCGTTAAGCAGTCTGCAGAAGTGATCTTTCCAGATCCTCAGTAGCGACTGTGACTCTTCAACTATGTTTCCCTGCTGGTATTTACCGGCTTGAATTCGAGGTTTGCCATCCTTTCATGGCACCTCTCTATTTCCTCAAACGAACACTTTTTATGCTGGTTCTTTTTCCTTTTGAGAATTCGGTGTACTTCCCTTTCTTTTCTCCTTGTAAATCTCGTTATACTGATCGTAAGCAGCCCTTGTTCGTTTTTGCATCAGCAATTGTCGTGCTTTTTGTTTGGCTGTATTTGCCTGCCTTCATTGTTCATTGTCTTGGTGTAAATTCTCCTTCAGTCGACTCTTACGACATGCTGGCAGACGCTTCAGGTACATTCAAGCCTTTTACTGCACTCGGAACTGAAGAGATCGTTCATATCCCTTCATGAATGAAGCAGTACTTTGCACATTTCTCAAAGATTTTCTTGTTTCATAAATATTTTCAAATTTTATTTCCACACTTTTGGGTTTCGTCCTTTTTAAAGCTTGACATTACACGGTGGAAGAGGAAGTCTTTCTCACATTTATTGACACACATTTTCTATTTCTCTTTCTTCAGCAGAATTCTTCTTACGTTTTATCCGAATTAGATCAACTGCGGACATTGTAGTCGAAATTCATGTAAAAAGCTGCTGCATTTAGACTAACTTTCCTTTGCTATTGTAACAATGTTCAACATAAAACATTCGAACACAATAACATCGAAGTAAACTCCTTTATTCAAACTCAAAACTGCTTCTCTAAACGCTATTTCCACAGAAACATTTAAGTTCCTAAAAAAAAAAAAAATAGAAACCAAAACAGAATTTTCCCTTAAGCAGGATATAGAAACTTGGAGCTATTGTGTTCCATTGAAGCATTCTTGTGCAAAGCAGCACATAATAAATTTACACTTTTGCAAACAAGGACTTAACTTTCCCCGCCATTGTATGCTCACTCCCACCCCAAAATATTCATTGAAAATTATTATTATTCACCAAATATGTACTTTCGTCTTTCTTTCTATTTTGCAGATGAATTTCGCAGCAAGGTAGCCTGTCACAACGATGTGGCCCAATTAGAATGTAACCCATACTCTCGAATCGCTGTCTACAGCGCCAGTTTTGGTCGAACCGAATACGAGAGCATACAATGTCCACAGCCCCAGGGTGTTAAGGAGGAAAGTAAGTTGACTATACTATAATAATTCCAAGCATAACTTTATAAAGTGTTATGACACTCATATGCATATACTCGTACATATGTACACACTCAGTATCTATATAGCCTGACATTCTTGTTTAATTTTTCTAGCATGCTTAGCATCGTATGCCACCGAGACAGTTATGCAAATTTGTCACGGCCGTAGGAGATGCAACCTGGCAGCAGACGCAAATACCTTCGGATCACCATGTCAACAGAATTCCCGCATGTACCTTAAGGTTGTTTACACATGCGGTAAGTTGGAAATTCTAGCTGGCATATAGTAGTTGTTTGCTTTGCCTATCCAAACTGTTTACACAGGGAGTTTCACACACATCAGCCACTGCGGAGATTAAAAGCATGAAAAAATATGAAAAGGGCTTGTTTATAAGAGCATAGTTTGAACCTAGAGCCAAACAACAAAAAACCATGTCGAATTTATTGATTCAACAACATAACCCTGCATAAAATTCATTCTTTAAATCGAGGATTTTCCCCATTTCATTTTTATAGTTTTGCCTTTTTCATTTTTTGTTTTCTTTTAATTTTTGCAAAACCAGAAACTGTGAAACACCTTGTGAAATCTTTTACCCCACTGTACGTGCATGCTTCCGCTCAATTTTGTTTGTTAATTTATTCGAAATGAAAATGTGTGTAGTTGGAAGGGGGGGGGGGGGGGGGGCATGGGCTGTGTGAGTTGGCGGTGCACAAAATGTGCAACCCCTTTGATAGTAGATGGTTGGTTTCTGTGTTGTGGCATGGCGGATGTGTAGCTGGGTAAACAGTTTAAAGTAATTGATCGTTTGACTGTTGATTGGTGTCATGAATTTTGTATTTTCCTTGTTCTCTGTTTATATACAGTGCCCAAACAAGTCCTCAAGGACCAATATGAAAGTGATGTCGAAGCCGATGAATTGGAGGACTTTGAAGGCGATGTGAATGAGCTGTACGATGATGATCAGTTTTACAAAGAATCGGAAGCGATACCAAAGCTCTATAGTAATGTTACCAGGACAAATAGCAGTGTAAATGCGACGAGTACTAGTGGTGCGAATAATGGTGTGAATATGACTGCTATGGATGGTGATGGGACTGGAGTTAATCCTGTGATGACGCACAGCTCGGACTTAAGCCTGGAAGGTAAGTACCTTACTGTTTGTTTTTACTGTGAAAATAATGAAATGGTTTTGATGTAATAATGGTCCCAACAAAGGGTGTACTTTTTCAGATTTTATAAAACCAAACAAAATTCATCTCAGTTGTTTTAAAGCAAACAATTGGAGAGGTGACCGTGGTTAATGTTTTTTAAAAGTTCAATACCGTCGCGTTATCCATTTTAAATAATTCCCCTTACCATTGCTATTTGTTTTGTACTTTTCACACTTCAATTCAAAGTAAAAAAAATCGTTGGTAAATTGATAGCGGCGTTCCGCGATTATGAAAGGGCTTATCACTGTTGGTTTGGTACCTACTCTAGTTGGTTGCTAAAGGTAAGTAGGAAGAAAATGTAGGCGCGCATAATAGCTATGGACAGTCTTTTGGGTTCCATTCCTCGTATCTTATTGCAAAATTCTAGGAGCTTTTTTCATAGGCCGTAGTGAAGTGGTAAAGAGTTCAGTTATAAGCCGGACGCGTTGGCTCGAGTCTCGCATTGGGCGCCTACTTTTCTTTCAGCCTCCCAGTTTCATTTGGACGCCGCTTTTGAGGTTGTATGTGAACTTGAAACCACCTTATTTTCATTTACTGCATCACAAAATAAGGCTGCTACCCTGGAGAGAGTTCAGTTATAAGCCGGACGCGTGGGCTCGAGTCTCGCATTGGGCGCTTACTTTTCTTTCAGCCCCCCAGTTTCATGTGGACGCCCCTTTTGAGGTTTTATGTGAACTTACAACCACCTTACTTCCATCTACTGCAAAATAAAATAAGGCTGCTATACTGGGAGTACAATAGACCGGCAATTAGGTCTGAGTACTCCAGATTAGGAAAAGCCACTCATTTTCCACTGCTGCTCATTTTCAGTAAACTGATTGCAATTCCAGTAGAATCGTTAAGAAAGCGTCGACGTGCACTATTTGGGACACATCTTCTTCTGAAGAAAGTCTTTACTCCTATTCAAAAGACGATATGTCCGAAATACTTAGCTTCGATCTAGTGAAATGCCCTTCTTCACGGACTCAGCTTCAGGTTAGCCTCTCCTAGTCCTCTAAACTCTTGGTTTATTCGTCAATTGTTTTCCCGCAAACGATGAAAGTGTTAAATCCAATAATCGATCGTAGAGTGACGAGGCTTTGTCTAGCCCAAATTTCGTAAGTTTACATTGTCAGAGTCCGTTATCTGTCAAAAATGACGTCTTTCCACGATTTCTTAGTACAACAACACATCTTCTAGTCTAATATGGTCAAATCCAAAGCTCCGAATCATTGCTCTTCCTCCATGGTACTAAAAGTATCACTGAATTTTTCCAGAAAATACCCGCTTTGCTTTGTCAAGAAAATCCAATGTTTCTGTTCTTATTTTAACTACAACCATACATGTGACGCTCAGTGATTCTTGGGCTTCTAAATCAGAACATATTTCTCCCTCGACATTAAATTTTGTCATTTCCAATGCCTCACCTATCTAGACAGTTTAAAACTTCTTGCTGGCTGATTAATTGGTATTTCTTGTTGTGATGTTGCACCAATAGTGTCCTGTTGGACCGATATGGAAAGATCTCAGCGTACTCATATTGAAGATTTTCGGCGTTAATCTTGAAGTTGAATGAATTGAATAACCTCGCATTGATGGTTTTGAGACGTTCAGAATGCAAAGTTTTTTTCGATGCATTATGAGTGATTTTCCGTTTAGCTGCGACATGTTCACACTTGCTACTTCCCTCGTTGCTATTCTTAGACGCGGTGTTGAGAAGCCATATCACCTAGACCGGGTCACAACGTACAAATAAGTCTATGGCCACCTCCGAATGCCTTTTATAATTGATTTCAAAAGCTCAAGACTTTGGTTAATTCGTTCAGCTATATATCTACACGTAGATGGTGATTCGGATTCGATACAAAACTATAAGCTTCCTTCCTTCAAAATTGGTTAGATTAAGGGTGAGCTTGCGTAGAGTTATGGACACTGCGGTGTCTAAATGAAACCTTTTATGCCAAGTGAAATTGGTAATATCCGTTTGATAAAACTTGTTGTTTTTTATCTGCCCGGCTCTGGATTGAATTTGTTTTTTTTTCCACAACATTGGCATTGAATATGCTGGCAGTTTTTACACCTTGTAAGTTCTTTCTGTTGGTTCCCTTGTAAGTCAGCCTTAACTCAAGTGAGACTATGGGTTCACCAAGTCCATGAATCTTAGGTCAACGAATATCGCACCTTTAAATTGGGTACCGTATTACACCCTACTACAGGTATGGTTGTCAACAAACTAATCGTAACAATATTAGATCCGTTCTGATACAGAAAACCGTGACATAACTTGTAACGAAATGGCAGATAAGCTTGACAAAATCGGTCGAGAAACCCACCAATGAAAAGGTTTCGTCTTTAGAAACTTGTCAGTTTTCAGAAACGTATGGATGGATACTTCCAAGAAAGCAGAATTTGTTCTCCAGCTTAGCAGGAATCGACTTTCTCCGTTATAATTAGTATTCTCACGGGTCACAACTCATTCGGTACCCACATGCAGAGAATAAGCATTTGCTAATGCCTTCGACTTATGTAGAGGGTGTCAACACAATGATGCGGAGTAAAAGTCATTCCACTTGCTCTATGGGTGCCCGTTTTCGGCCACACTAGGGAAAAAGCCCTCGATGAATACATACTTCTTCGTGGAACTAGGCGACATCTTTAACCATTAACTGAAGAGTATGCTAATGTTCTCAGCCCCAATAACCTCAATTCTCTCCTATTCCTATACTTTTCTTCCCAATGAATGGGAGGACATTCTAATTCCTCGCGAAAGTAAAAACATTTCTTGTCTTCTGTTGGAATTGTTTGTCACGACCACCAGATGAAAATGTGCACCACAAGTTTAAATAGTGGCGCCGGGATTTTTCTTCGAGATCATTTTCATTATTTTCATCATATTTTTAAATAGATGAACAACTTCCTTAAAAGCATAAAGTCGCTTCGCTTTCTCCTAAAATACCGCGACAGAGCACCCACAGGCGGGTGGCATTTGTGAAAAACTGCCTTCTTATTTATGTGACCGTGTAGCTTGCTACAATATGCTTTCTTTTGCTGATTGAATAGCAGTTACAGTAAATTTCGACCGCAAATGATATGCTTTGGTGAGGATTAGAAGAATCTTTGAGAAAGTAAAACACTGCGGGTTCAATCCACGGTAACACCCGAAACGAACACTTTTCGACTCATAAAATTGTTAGTCCTTATACTGATATTTAAGCGTTTTAAATTTTTTCTTTTATTTTCTACGTCAAGTCAAGTCAAGTAAGCCACTAAGCTTTATCACAATTGTAAGATTTGTAGATTTTAGCAAAAGGATTAAAAATTGTATGAGTCCAAAAGTGTTCGTTTCGGGTGTTACCGTGAAATGACCCTGCGATGTCCATTGCGTCCTTCCACCACTGCCAGGATCTGCCTATCCTAAATTAATCATGTCTGTTATGGAATTGGCAAGATTTTACTCCCGGGGAGTTGAAAGGATTCGCGTTCGCGTTATTTCTCTTTAAATGATTTCATCAAATCTACTGTATTATCAATACCAGAACTACCATATTATTTATCACCACTGCAGTGGTTTGCGAATTCAGTAATACCAAATCAAATTCGGCGTTGCAGGTTATGTTATCGACATTCACTCACTTCCTTTCGTCGAATTCACTAATACCAAAATTTTGCCAAATAATTGAAACTGTCACTTAATTAACAGTGAATGGTTCCCGCAGTGAAGTATTTGCCAAATTGAAATGTCTACGCAATGAATTTTTCTGAGTGAATTAGCCTAGATCAATTTCGAGATCACTCTGGCGTATACTTGCTTTTTTGGGAATACTATTTTGCTTTTTTTTATTGCTAAAACTCAATATATTTTTATGTAGCCCCATATCTCCAAACGACATTTCTTGTACCTCGTTTTTTAACCGTTTCCCTACTCACAAACGGGACAAATAACCTTTTTTTATTTTTCGAAAAACATACGTTTGCTTGATCGTAATTGAAGAACTTACTGTTACAGAAATGGCTTGCAGTGAGTGCTTCCCACAAGTCATTTGGCTATGTACCTTTCATAAAACGAGCATTTGCAACTAAGCAAATCACTTCAAGCGATTGCTTGCCAGAATTTTCAGGTTCATCTCAGATCTTATCAACTAAATTTGTTTTGCTGCAGGCATATTGCTTGTCAGTTGTGATAGTAGCTTAATGTAGACAGACCCTACAAGACTTTATTTCGTATTGTTTTGAATTCAAACAAACCGCGGGTGCCAATTTTAGTTATTGTTTGAACCTTAAAATGTCTTAGTTCGAACCCTAATGTGCTCAGCATTTTTGAAACAGGCAGATAAATCGCGGATCTCGTCTATGCCATTTCTCATTGTAACGGTTGAGGAAAATGCACTAGGATCTAGGACATATAATACATTGTGCGGCATCTAGACAGAACCTATTAAAATGTTTAATAACTCCGCCATCTTTCAGACAATTTTGACAAGTCAGCCAGATTCTGAAACATAAGCCTATGCTATTTTAGATACGAATCGACTCACAGCAAAAAAAATCGGACTGAAATTGTAGCGCAGTACATCGAAAGCAATCGTTCAATTGTGAAAACTGTGCGTTCCTATCATTTTTCGCTCTCTGGAGGGGTCAATAAACGAAACTATCGAATTCGGGGAACAGAAAACACACACATCATTCAGGAACAACCATTGCACGACGTAAAAGTTACTGTTTGGGCCGAAGTGTGCTCGAAAACGATTATATTGGACCATTTTTATTCAAAGTTGGAGAAACCGTCGACGGTACACGTTGGATGTTGGCGCACTTTGTTTGTACGGAAATGCGTAAATACGGTCTGACAAACTTCTATTTTCAGCAAGACGGCGCACCCTGTCACACCGGAGATGCTACTAAGAAGTTTTTGCAGAGCAAGTTCCCAGGACGAGTTGTGTCAAAAAAGGGTGATTTGAGTTGACCTACTCGTTCGCCGGTTTTCACGGTACCGGACTTTTTTTTTTGTGGGGCTACTTGAAGAGTAAGGTGTATGCCAGCAAACCGAAGACTATTGAACAACTAAAAGCTTATATCAAAAGCGAAAATTGAAGCGAGTTGGGCAAGTTTATTGCGCCACCATATTTATTCTTCGGCTTATTCAGTCTAATATCAAAACTTCTGATTTTTAAATGTTCTGTCTTCGTCTTCGTTGAATGGTGAACTAGAGAAAACAAATAAATGATCAACGAAAAAGAAAATCAGAGAAAAAACAACAGATTACTACACAAAAACCATTCCTTTTCTCTTATTTCCTATCTACTTAATATACCCATTCATTGTTCACGCTAATTAACGATTCTGCTTTGCTATCACCACTTGTAACTATGAACCCACCCCCATTGGATTCAAATGCTCTAGCAAAGATAATAATTGTTAGTGTCTGTAAATATTGTATTATTTATTTTATTTGCACAACTGTAAGACGTCTGATATGGTGAGTCCATCGAGAATCCCCAAAGCCCAAACCCTTCTCAACTCGTAGCCATACTACCGCAATAAGACACAAAGAGAAACATAAATTAGATGAATCTCCTTTATTTTCCAGCTAAATGATTTACATCGAAACAATTCTTCGTCCAGGTTAAGGCAAATTCAGGTCTAACAGGCCATTCAAAAAGGAGCCTTAACATAAAAATTTATGAAACGAAAGAGACGATAAGATAAGCTTTCGATGTTGTTTATTTTCGGAGATAGTTGGCACACAATTGTCGGTGGGTGTAAAAGTAAAGTGAAAGATTCAAGAAGATCATAGTGCGGCGACGACGACCGACGACGACCAACCGAAGCACGGAAGGGGTGTTTGTTTTTTGGGTTTTACTTCAAGGATTAAATGAAAACGAAAACTGCTTTCACTTTTGCAAGGACATTAATTTACTAGTTCAATTTAGTTTGGTTTATTTATTTTTTGTTTCTCTTCTTTTTTTTTTTGATGGGTAGGGAAATGGACAGGAGGTGTCTGAATCTCAATTCCACTTGCAATTTTCCTCTTTTTGCTGGCGAGCGCTGTGGATTACCACTGCTTCTTGCTTCTTCTCGTACCTTACTTACTTTATGTTTGCTTTTGTGTGGATAGAGGGACCCTAATTAGAAATGAGATAAATTGGATGCTGTTAAAAAGTTCTTGTGCCATTTGTATTTATCGTGATTACACGGAGATGGATGATGATGGCCAAGCTGATGATGATATAGCAATTGCTTGTTGTGGTTCACATGTGCAAGAGCGCGTTGTAAAAGGGCGAGTAATTTTGTTATTGCTTGTGTGTGTTTTTCCTTTGGATGGGTATTAAAACATTTTTCGGTTTTTTTTTTTTTTTGTTTATTTTATTTTTTGTCACAAACTTTTATAATGTATGTAAGGTACCTTTGTTGTGAAACATGAAAGCTTGATGCTGCGGAGAACACGCACACAAAAGTGTGTCGTGTTTTATGAACTGAAATTTAATCGCTTCGCAACGCGTTCTTTGATGGTGGTGCCGATTGCTATCTAAATGGAAGCAAACAACATTTTCGGAACGTGCAATTCAAATGCAAAATTAAGGCGGTAGCCATTAACAATTCCGTTTTATGCTCGCCTCCCAATTTAAATTTTAAGGACTTAAAGTGTTTGTATGGAGTTAGGCTAAAAGAGGTGTTCGGTGGTTTGAAAAGAAGGGAAAGACACTTAACGTTGATTGTGGTAATTTTAGAGTCCGTAGAGCGGGTGTTTGTGTGTAGTGAGGATAAAATTACTGTGAAGGAGCTTGATAGTTTACAAGTACTAATTTGATTTTTAAGGTGTGGTTCGGGTTTTTTTATTTGAAGAGGTTTCTTTTTAATGAAGTTTCTTTTACGCACGTTGTGGGAGATGATTCCAACGACAACAGCACATTTGTTGCAGCATTTTCGCTTTAATGATTTAATTCAAATGGCTATTGCCATTGTCTTGCGAAAGGAAAATTCAAATCCTTACTTGCAGTAAGAAATTGCTCCACATGGTCATTGTACAATTCTTCTAAACACTACCAGGCGAATTTTCATAAATCAAAGATGTAGAATGGAATTTGCGTTTTCTTAAGCCCATAAGTCAAAAGCAAATGTGGTTCATTTTGCTTGCTTTCTGATGAGGAGGTACTATTAAGACCTTACCACTGGTGGGGGATAGCATAAACTCAATAAATTTAATACAAACACAAAGTAATCTCCTTTTTTGAAATCTCAATCGTTATTAGCTCTTGTTCATTCAGAACTGTTCTTTTATACATAAAATACGGTGGCACTGTTCATAAAACAGTTTTACACCTAGGACTCAACGTGAACATGATTCCAATTTGAAATAACTTAACTGGCCCTCCAGACGTGTTGTGCTCCATTACGTCATGCTTTTGACGCTGTTTTTCTACATATTGTTACTACTGATCGCCCAGGTCTTCCACTTTGTGATTTGGATTGTCAAAATTGTACTGCGGAGGCAGAACATTCAATTTTCGTCGGGAGTATCGAGCCTCGTTCTTCCTCATCCCGTGGACTATAAAATAACCAGAATAGCACCGTAGGCTTATACGTAGGCTGGATAAGCACTAAGGGTTGTGTCGCTCGCTCTATGGGAGCGGTGATGTACTGAGCGGCAAAAAAAGCCATGTCGGTTAGCTTTCTATTTTATTTTAACTTTGAAGTTTGCCAATCAGTACGTTTTTTTTTTTAATTCTACTGTGTAAAGCATGATACGGCCTTAAGCAGTGTGGGATGAATAAAAGGCGAGGTTGAGGACTATGGTAGTCGTAGTAGTAGATAGAAAATTAAGCCTTAGCTTCATCGTTTTGGTTTCTTTTCTGTTATAGTCATTATTTGGACTCACATTCTTACGTTTACTCCCAGTTAACTCCGATATAGTTCCTTAATGCTATATTTTCAATATTCAGAAAATTTTCCAAAGTCTAGGTAGTGGCGCCGGCGCGGCGCCGTAGTGGTTGAGGGTGATAATCAGCTTATTTCTGTTATGTAGATAAAACCGTAAAACTGAAAGAAAATAAGGCTGTGCCGGACGTTGACGCAACCTAAATCACCCTGTTTGGTTGTATTTGACCTCACACAAACGGTTTTATATTTCTTTATTTCGAGGATGAGGAGCACGGTAGTGATTCGACTTAGAACAAAACAATAAAACTGTCAAAGTAATTTTAGAAATTAAAGCTTCTAGGGATGCTTATTGGAAGGAAGGAAAGAGAGAGAGAGAGAGAGTGACAGAAAGAAAGACAAAGTAATATAGACAGAAAGAGACAGGATAGGGAAAGAGAGAGAGAAATGGAAGGCACCGCCTTGCAATTGTTTTATCTTGTGATATAGAGAGGAATGGGGAAGAGAGAGAAAAAGAGAGAAAAGAGAAAAAGGAATGCGGAAGAGAAAGAGAGATGAGAGAGAGAATAGAGAAGAGAGAAAAGAAGAGATTGAAAGGAATAAAACAAGGATTTGCAATTATGTTGTAGTTCTGCAAAATAAACCATGTCTTCCCCTTCTTCTTGATTGAAAATACTGCATATCACTGGTAGTTTATTTAGTTCCACTCCCTGGCTTATCCTCATTGAAACTAGCTAAATATTATTATCATCTAGGAAATAGTTTCGTTCCTGAGCTTGATGCAACACTGAGAAAACTTCTCAGAAACTATAGTATTGGCTTCAATTAGGAACGTTGTTGAATGTCAGCGAACCCGGTCTTGCTGCTGAATGTACCTACTTTGTGCAGCTATCTTGGGTTGGCTTTTGTTTGGCATATTCATTATTTTTAAAATTTAGTTTCTGGGTCTTGATAAAGAGCAGTGACAGCTTAGCTCCCAGCATTACCACTTAACTTGGTATACCAGATGGTAATTAAACGATGCGTTTCACAAAATTCCCTAGTAACTTTTCCACTTGTCATATTGTTTGGTGCTCCACACTTGGCGCAGCATAAAAAAACACAGATTCTGATAGTGCTTCATATATTCAATATTTGCTACTATTCGCAACATTGGTTGTTTGAGAAAGTCTTATTTCAGGTTGAGCTTATTGCAGCTTTGGCTCTTAACAGTTTTTCATTAAGGTCTTTCTTCATAGAAGTATAGATACTTTACATTAAACCTCAATTAATGTAAAGTATCTATACTCCAAAGTATTTATATTCTTTGACTACTTCTATCGTTTAGTCGGTCTTTCAACCAAATCTTGATTCCTAGCGTTTTTTCTAGAGTTCTTTTTAAAATGGAAGGACCCTATCAATAAAGCATATTTTGCTTATATACATAGAGCTCAAATTAGGCTTCTTTATTGAAGATGATTTTGCGATGAAATTCATCATCTTAGCGCATCTTCTCCAGTGACCAATAGCAGAATGATCTTCGCTTCTAATCGACCATCGCATCGGCTTAAACTTTTTAGTAAGATCGATCTATTATCTTGATCTTAAGTCAACTTGATCTTGTACTTAAACCAAGATCGTTATGCAAACTACTCCGTAATGCGGTCTGAACAATTTTCAATTCTTGAGAATTCGATAGTTTGCTACGGACGTCTGAACGGCAATGATATTTTCAACACTTCGACCAAAACGATGTCTTCCTGACACGGCAACATAACACAACGAGTATAAAGGCTCATATTGTTTGCACTTAGCTTCCTTTTGTCTGTCTAATATGGCGAGAATTATGACCGAAATTTGGAGTTAATGCTCTCAAAAGTTGCTGTCATTGACTCCAAACTTCGCCGGAAAAAAATATTTATAATTTGCAGACCGTTTCTCGTTTGTGTACTTTACCATAGAGAAAATTTTGAGTTAACTGAATAAATTGAACGTGACAGTTCGATGATAAGAGAAAGGGGTCGTTTACAAAATAGATTCATAGTTGTCAAGTTTCTATTACTTACTTACTTAGGTGGGCATTACAGTTCGGGGTGAACCTGAGTCAGCCAACAACTTTCGCCAACAATTTTGATTTCGGGAGAGCTCGCTCCAGTTTTGCACTCTATCGTAGCTTCTTTCTTCCCATTACGTCAATATTCTGTGGATAAGCGAGAATTTATACTGACTTTTGAAAAATTGTTCCTCTGGTGTTGAAGTTTGAGTTTTGTACAATCTTTTCCTGTCCTTGCTAAGGTTTTTTCGACATCAAAGGTCTCAGTGAGTTCCTTACCGACCTTGACGGAGCAGCGTGAACTTTCAAAAATCATCCTGCACAGTCGTGCGAGTTTTCCCGGACATGTATTTCTTGACATGTATTTACAGCTTTCTTCTGCAAACATACACGGCCTTAAAGTCGGTTAAAAGATGGTGTTTATCGATATTATACTCTCGGGTTTTTCCAAGATCTGCCGTAATGTGAAAATTTGGTCTATTGTGGACTTTTCTGGTTTTAAACCACATTTATAAGGACCTATCAAGTTTTATTTAAGTTTGTATATGGCAATTTCAAATTCTTTGGCATTCTGACTGACAGCGGAATTTGTATCGTCATCGCCGTTAAGAAGTCTGGTGAAGTAGTCTTTCCAGATCCTCAGTAGTGACTGCGTCTCTATTACTATATTTCCCTGCTGGTCCTTACTGGCTTAAGTTTGGGCTTTGGCACCCTGGCAAGATCTTTTTACCTTTTGGTAAAACTTCCGAACCTGATTCCAGTTATGATATTTCTCAATTTCTCAAACGAGTTCTTCTCATGCTGCTTCTTTTTCTTTTTCATCTCATTTTATTGATCGCACGCTGCTCTTGTTCGCTTTTGCATCAGTATTTGTCGTGTTTTTTTTGTCTGCCTTTGCCTGCCTGCATTCTTCATTAAAACAATGGGTCTCGTTTTGGGGGCCGATTGAAACCCAAAACCTTAGAGGCATCGGTTCTGAGGACTTATTGGCATTGTTTTCACTGGTCCCCAATGCTTGATGCTGGTGGCATAAGATTCAAGGATGGTTGAAGGGCAACCGATTGAAAAAGACAAGTTCCTATTCGAAAGCCTTTTATTTTAAATTCGTTTGTGTACTCGTTTTTCCTTTAAATGATTATGATTAAAATAACGTAACAATCATCGTCATCGTCAAATCATGGCTGCCTTATTCTTCGTCCTGCATTGATAGCAGAGTACCTACACAAAATCGTTGTTTGAAGGACACGCTTCAATAATTGATTGAAGATAAAATCACATTTAGGATTCTTCTATAGAAAGTTGCATGTTTCTCTTATCACTTAATTATTGGTATGGAGGTTCATCTCACTTATTGCATCGATTTCCGTAACCTCAATGTTAACCGTCAGCACAATAGGCAGGTGTTCAGATAAAGGCATAAAATCAACTTCCAGGTTATTATTGGTGTATGAGTTCCCATCCCCTTGAGACTGGATATACAAATGAGTTACTGGGGCTCCATGTTGGTTCAAATAATGGTCAAATTCATAAAGAAGAGAAGAGAGCAGTGGCTCAAATCTTCGTCCAACAAGAAGCAGTTTACTTTCTGAGAACTACAAGTAGAACGTTATGTAATTATTATCTTCGTACTCGACTAAATGATACTCAAATCCAAAGATCGTACCCGCTGGTATTCAGCCAAGCCTTTTATTTATTAAAAGATTCAACGAGCATGATATCCTCATTAGATTTTCATGTTCGTCCTCACCCAAGCACAAATTCCAAGGAGCAATACAAACTAAAATTAATGTATAAGTGAGTAGTTTATGTGGCCCTTGGGATACTCAAATTCCTTAAATGCTAGACAAAAGATATAATGGAAATGATATGCATCACACAGCCAACCTATACGACGCCGATTTGTCATAAACTAATTTTCATTCTTCTCTGACTTTTGTCTCCATTAAGCAAGGAAAGATAAGATAAACGAGAAGAACTATAAACAAAAAGAATATTTAACATCCGCCAAGCACCTACAGGCACATTGATCCATTTGTCTTTAGGATCATTAATGGCCCAAAAAGGCATTCAGTGAAATCAAATATTTTTCTGGGCCATATTTTGAGAGTTATTGGAAAACTGACATCCATTTGTACTGCTTTTTTTCTGCTAATCTTAACATTGGAAAGTGTAGATGTTTCGTTGGCAAAAAGCAAAAATAAAGCAACGTGGGTGATGCCATCTTATCTGTGTGAGAAATCTGTGTTGCCTGGTCCCTGACTGTGTTCTATCTTGCGGAAACTTCATTCCATTCATGTTCTACTTTGGGATTAACGAGGTACTTTTATTATGGAAGAGAAGAGTATAAGTCAGATGCTATACGACGACGAGTTCCGATTGACATGAAACTTTTGCCATTTCACTAAATCTAAAATAATATTGTGTGCTTGTGTGTTAATGACAATGTCGAATTGAAAATAAGGAATTTCTCTAGATGTGAGATGACAAAGAATTTGAGCTTCTTTCCATTAGTTTAAACGTTTTTTTTTGAGGCAAAATTACTGTGAGTGATTAGTTTGGTTCGCTTTGTGAGGACGTTGAATGTA
Organism: Melanostoma mellinum; assembly: GCA_914767635.1. Classification (NCBI taxonomy): domain Eukaryota; kingdom Metazoa; phylum Arthropoda; class Insecta; order Diptera; family Syrphidae; genus Melanostoma; species Melanostoma mellinum. The sequence goes on from OU612060.1 coordinate 178,983,543, forward strand.
AAAAGTTGTTCTCTTCGTTTGATTTTGTCTTTTTCTTCTTGTTTTTTGGTGAACCATTGAACTAGAAGTATGACTGGGGAGAATTTCTCTTTCGAGTCGTTCCGCAAGGTCTTTTCAAATTGATGGTTGAAGCCTGTACCTTCCCTCTGAACTTTCTCTATCATAACTGTCTTTGTGGACAACTGCCCTCTGAAAACAAGATCAACTAAAAGGCAAACCCCTTGGTAAAACAACAATCTTAAAAAATTATGAAATTATGAATTATGCTTTTCAACAAAGCAAAGCGCAATGATGACTGGGAAGCCTATTCTACTGCTCTCACCAAATACAATAACGAAATTAAAAAAGCCAGAAAGGCCTCTTCTAAACAATGTGTAGAAAGTATCTCAAATGTACCCTCTAGTTGCAGACTCCAGAAAGTTCTCGCGTCCGACAAGCCAGCAAACCTAGGTTCACTTACTAAAGAAAACGGCTCTCAAACTAAGAACAAAATATAAACTCTGCATCTCCTAATAGACACCCACCTTCCACAAGAAACCTATCATCCCAAAGGTATGCTTCCATCTAGGGAAGACTGGACAACGGCCAGAGAAATCTGCAACAACAATGTCATCAAATGGGCAATCTCCTCATTGAAACCATTCAAAGACCCTGGGGAAGACGGCATCTTCCCTGCCCTACTGCAGAACGGGGCTGCCATAATTGCTGGCATTCTATCCAAGCTCGTCACTTGTAGCCAAGCCAAGCCTAGCCTTTGCTCACATACCAGAAGGCTGCAGAAGAGTAACAGTAATCTACTTGCCAAAATCGAGAAGGTATCTGGATCCAAGCCCTAAATTCTTTCGGCCAATCAGTCTCATGCCATTCTCCTCAAATGTATGGAGAACGTCATTGATATAGACACATCCGGGATAAGCAAACAGCTACCCACCCACCCACTATCCACATCACAATTGAAGGAACCTTCAACAACAATACTTCCTTTGTGTTCACAGACAGTGCTCTAAGGCACCACAACGTTCCACAAGTAGTTCGCAATTGTATGACGTCCGTGCTAAACATCAGAATTATCCACAGCAATATCGAAGTAGTGGACATCTCACCACTAACAACAAGAGGCTGCCCAAGGTGGAGTCCTCTCACCACTCATCTGGTCAATAGTTGTAGACAGCCTACTAAGATTACTTGCAACCCAAGGCATCTATGCAATGGGCTTTGCAGATGATCTAGCAATTGTCATACAAGGCTCATCAGAAACACTGTAATATCAAGAAGACTTCAGACAGATCTAAACACAGTACAAAACTGGTGCTCAAATGAAAGTCTCTCTGTCAACCCCCATAAGACATTCAACGTCCCATTTACAAAAAGAAGAAATCTAAATCTTCTAATACTTTCTTCTCTCTATTGGGAAACAATACCATTTTCAAAGGAATCCAAATACCTTGGGATCATACTAGACAGCAAAATGTCATGGAACCCTCATCTAGAACGCATTTCCATGGACTTCTCGAACCATTTGCGGGAAAAACTGGGGTCTAAAACCTAAAACGATGTTCGACCTATAAACTACCAGCGTCAGACCAACAATAACGTAGGTACGAAGATGTAGTATGGTGGAAAAAGCAAAAGAAGTAACGGTTATCCAAAAACTAGAAAAGATTCAAAGATTGACAACAACATGCACTTCTGAATGCATGCGTATAACACCAACAAACGCTCTAAACGTCATTGTAGGACAAACTCCAATTGACCTCTTCATAAAAAAGGAAGCAACACTGGCGTCACACCGTCTTTTCCGTCAAGGACACATAAAATCACATCCAAACCCGAAAGGACATCTTTCAATAATGGAAAGTCTAGAAAACTTAATGCCTTTAGTATGTGCTTGGATGCTATTATTCCCATGTACAACTTTAAACTCAACTTCTCCATTGTCAATCCCCTGGGAAAACACAAAGTCTCATCCTTCAAGACAAGATATGGTCTGGTATACGAACGGCTCAAAAATGGAAACTGGTACAGGTTCCGAGATTTTCAGCGACTCTACCAGAACAGAACGAATTTCTTAGTAAGTCTGGGTAATCACTCGTCCATTTTCTAAGCTGAATTCCCAGCAAACAAAGACTATGATGGTAACGAGACGGCAGACATCTAAGCTGAAGACGGCGCATCTAAACCATTCTATGACTATGAGATCATCCCCCTAAATAAACTCATTTACCCACAGGAGATTGCTAAATTCTGGTTCAACTCAGGAGCAGGAATACCCTGAAACCTCACATGGGCTGGCACAATAGGTTTCATTCAGACACCGCAGTGCCCAGAACTGCGCAAGCTCAACTTGTCCCCTTAATCTAATCTCATCTAATCTAACCCCTCTGAACCTTTCTACTTTCAGTGTGACTTGATAAATTCGATTTTTTTTTATTTCGACTTATTAAGCATCGTCACCAGGAGCCTGTAACACGAAAGTAGGTTGCTAGGTCCTTATTCGATATTTATTATGTCAGTCGGTGTTATTCAAGAAAGTAGATTTTCCACAAAAAGCCTTAAATTCATATACTGTTATGCAAAGATATTCGGCATATCGTTCTTCGCAGTTTCAGACAATGATCATCTGGAGAGATCTATTAAATCACATCTTTTTTGCATATCGTTTCGAGTGTTTTGGTGTGTTGGCTTCGTTTTACTATTACCAACTTTGTTGGAAGCCTGATCGCATACACTTAAAAGTTTTTTCACTCATACAATTCTCATCTGTTTTGTGTTTTTCGGTTATGATTTTATTTTTCCAAGTGTTTCGTTGTGACGAATTTATAAGACTTGTTAACAAAACTATGGATATAATCAATCGAACATCACTGTTAACCGGAAACCGAAGAATCTTCGGAAAGGAGTTGCATCTTTTGATAGCTTGCCGCCTTGCAAGCAATGCATTTTTATTGGCCGCCGACAGTCCTATATTTTCTGGTGCTATAAGTGAGAACAATTATGTTGTAGCAGTTCATTTTATATCTTTTTTTGTTCTTTGGTACGGTATTATGTCCGTGGTCGATTTTTTATGCTTGGGATACTTAACAGCTGCCGGAATATATGAAAATATTGGTAATTACGTGGTTAAGTTCGGGAGTCGCATTAAAGGGCCAGAAGGTGATTTTTCAACGACCAAATGCCCTGAACGGAAAGGACTTTGCGACTTCTCTATGGAGCTTGATGAATGCTCCGCAATTTACTCTCAAACTTTTAAGCTCATTTTTGAGTTTCAGAGACTATTTGAGTCATACTTATTGTTTATGATTTACATGAGTTTTTTTATAATAGTTGTCAGCTTATATCAGTTATTCTTTTTATATTTGGATGGGCAATTTTTGATGTGGAATGTATTGGCAGCTTGTTCAATTCAGTTGTGGAATTTCTTGTTTCTGATGTTCGCAGTAGATATGGTTCTATGTCGATCAAAAGTTCCAAATTATCTCAACTTGGGTACCTTGTGTTCAGATATCGAGGGCAGATGGGACAAAAGTGTGAGTAAATAATCTTCTCCTTTCTGAGTGTTTAAAAGACGCTAAAGAATTTTATTCCAATAGGTTGAAGAATTTTTAAACCAAATGAGACTCGAAGATGTTGAATTTACGGTTTGTGGTTTGTTTAAGCTGGACAATGAACTCGTTCTGAGATACATTTCGGCAATAGTTTCATATTTGGTTATTTTGGTACAATTTAAGATGTTGGGTCAATAAAACTGTTTGAAAAATGTAGATGCTTGTGTACCATTTTCTGATCAGGAACTGGAAGTAACAATCGAAGCTGCATGAGAGCAGGGCGTCGTTAGTAAAATTGCACATATGTTATCTTTTTGAAAACAAAACGATGTTTATTTTACTTTTTTAAAGAAATGTCGAGGTTTTTTTTAACAGCGCAGAAAACATTGAATTCGCACTTCCTAAATTTTCGGAGACAAAAATCACAAAAGAGTCGATGTACCGATGGCCACAGAGAAATGCAATTTATCAATATATTCGGATTCGGTTCACGTAATTGTATCAGAAATGAATAATAACTTTCCTTAAATATTTGTATTATTGAAAAAGAAAAAAAAAAATAATAAAAGATTATTTTTTTTTTTTTGTATCTAATGAAACTAGATTATCGATGAACGGATATGAGTTCAACCTAGTGTAGTAAAGGTAAATTGTTAAAATAAGAGGTGAACCCCACGACTTCGTAATTCAGAATGATTATATATTGTTCTTAATGTCAAATTCAGGGATGTATCAAACTAGTTACACTTAAATGACAAGTACAGTAATTTACAAGACTATGTGTTAGGTTGCGATTACAACAGCTCCTCCCCTACAATTACAAGGATTCATCCTTTCAGCAACCTTCTGGAAACCTTACAGGTGTAACTCTAGGGCGTCGTGATCTTCTTAAATCGAGTTGAGCTGGTGCTGAATCGTTTTGTGCATTCGTTATAGCAGGTTGCTGACCCTCAGATGTTGGTTGCCTAACTTGTTCCAATATTTTTTGCTTCGGATCTGTCCTCGCGTTGTCGGATTGATTCTCATCATCACTTTGACTAAAAGATGAAGAACATGCATTATTGTTCGAAATAACTTTACCTTCCTTTGGTGCTTGTTTAGAGACGGTATCATTTTTTGAACTTCCAAAGAAAGACGTGTCTATTTCTGGCGAGTGCTTAAGCATTCGAAGTTGGTTCTGATGACGTCTTATATGTATCCTTCCTCCGTTTGGATACCGTACATGTTACTACCCACAATGCTAGCAATAACTCCCTTAATCCACTTCTTAGACTTTTTGTATTGCCGGGCTAAAACGTTTTGATGAAGTTGGTATTTAGATTTTTGTCTTGAAGAAGACATTTTTTGTTAATCTGGTAGAAAACAAGAAAGCTGGTTTCTTTGTTGACGTCCATGCAAAAGCTCCACTGGAGACTTCTGTGAACTTGGATTCGGCGTTGATCGATACGTTGAGAGAAACACGTTGACTGCTATCTCCGTTTCCTTTTCCTCCGCGAAAATCTTCTTAAAAGCCTCTTTAAACGTTCAAACGAACCTTTCCGCCTGACCGTTGGAAGCTGGGTGAAATGGTGCTGTTCTGCAATGCTGGATAGAGTTGTAGTGGCAGAATTTTGCAAAAACCTCCGCCGTAAACTGAGTGCCGTTGTCTGTTACAATCGTCTTCGGCAGTCCCTCGATAGCAAAAATCATCTGCAATGCTTTTATTGTAGACTCAGCTGTCACCGATGAAAGTGATACCACAAACGGAAACTTCGAAAACGAATCGACGCAAATTAACCACATTTTATTGAAGAATGGACCTGCAAAATCCAAATGGATCCTTTCCCACGGCTCTTCTGTTGGTTGTCAGTTCATATATTCCTTTTTTGGATCAGATGATGCCTCTTGGCATATCTCACAATTAGCTGCCAATTTTTTTATTTGCTTATCTATCTCAGGGAACCAGATGTACCGTCGTGATAATTGTGTCATTCTCGTTGAGCCCCAATGACCTTCGTGAATATATTTCAGTGTTCTGGACTGCAGCGCTTCTGGGATCACAACCCGATCATAATCTGAGGTCAAGAGAATAACATTATTATGAATAGATAAAGCTAAATTACGGTTGAAAAACGGTTTCAGGTCTTGTTCGTTGCTGGGTAGCTCGTCTGGCCACCCGTTCTTGATATGTATATGTGGCCACCTTCTTCAGTAGCCTGTCCCTAGCCGAGAAATTTCCAATAACTGCGGCATTGATTGGAGTGCTTTCTAGGTCTTCTAACATCACAGTTTGGACTTTCTGTAAGTTGTCCTCTAATTCGTCAAACGACACATCCGGACCAACTGGAAGTCGTGACAAGGCATCCGCGTTGGCATGCTTAGTGGTTGGACGATACTTTATCTGATACGTGTATGCCATCAAAGTAAGAGCCCAGTTTCGCAGACGGCGCATGGTCATTTCAGGAATCTGTTTACTTGGACTAAATATCGCAGTCAGCGGCTTGTGGTCCGTCTGTAGTTCAAAGACCCGCCCATAAAGATAACAGTGGAACTTCTTTACACCAAAAATTATCGACAACGCCTCCTTCTCTATTTGACTATAGAGTTTCTAATGGCTATCCAGCGTTTTGGAGGCGAACGCAATCGGCCTCTCGGTTCCATCAGGATATCGATGGGAGACGACTGCTCCAATGCCATAAGACGAGGCACCGGACGCCAAAATGATTGGCAGGGTGTCGTCAAAATGTGCTAACCGAGTGGCTTTAAGAATACTGCTCTTCAAGCTGTCAAACGCCACTTGCTGTTGCTTAGCCCACACGAACTGTGCCCCTTTTGTGCGGAGTGCATTCAACGGTCCTGCCACCTGCGAAAAGTTTGAAATAAACTGGTTATAATAATTTAATTTACCAATTACCGCTTCGAGTTCCTTCACATTGGTTGGTTGGGGTAGGTTTCGAAGAGCGTCCAAGTGTTTTTCAGAGGGACGAATACCAGCAGCGTTGAGTGTATGTCCCAAATAATCGAGTTCTGATGCCGCGAAAGTGCATTTGCGTTTATTGCATCGGAATCCATTCGCTTCCAATCTGTGTAGAACCTCTTCCAAGATTCTGAGGTGCTCTTCCTCCGATGTACCAGCTATGACTATGTCGTCGATATAAATACCGACAGGAAGGCCTGCGAACATTTTTTCCATTACACCTTGGAACTCACCTGGAGCGCTGCTCACACCATACGGTAACCGGTTGAACCGTAATAGGCCAAAAGGTGTGTTGATGACCACATAGTCCTTGGACACTTCATCCAACTCGATTTGCAGGTAGGCTTCTGACAAGTCGATCTTGGTGAATATTTTACCTCCACGAAGATTGTGAAACAAATCTCGCGGTCGAGGGAGCGGATGACGGTTGCATACTAGCTGGTGGTTTAGTGTTGTTTTGAAATCGCCGCATATTTGGATTCCTCCACTAGCCTTTTCTACCACCACTACTGGAGAGGCCCATTGGGTACGTTGAACCCACGAAATAATTCATTCAGACACCAACCGCTCCAATTCTCTCTTCGTTTCGTCTAACAGCGCATAGGGAATTTGACGAGGACGCACGAACTTTGGCACTGCCCCCTCCTTCAGCTCTAAGTGTGCTTGAAAGGATGAGCACTTTCCGAGCCCCGTTGAAAAAATCTTGGAGAACTTACCGCATAGCGTCTCGATGCTTTTGAGAAGAGAGACATTAGTATTAATTTGTGAAATTGCGTGTTGAACCTTAAAGCTGAAAGCTTTGAACCAATCCATTCCCAAGATGTTAGCACCCGAGCCATTGACCACCAGCAACTTCAATTGGTGTGATGATTTTTCATAGGTGACGTCCACATCTAATTCACCTTTTAGTTTGATTGGAACTCCCCCGTATGCCTGGAGAGATTTATCTGTAGATGAACACTTCGACTGTCCTGAAAAGGGTGGAAAATATATGTAACAAAAAGCTACAAGTTTGCTTGCTCTTCTACAAGTGTAAGGGACATAATCCTGCAGTGGCTCTTGTCTTTTAGACTTGTAGCTTTGTGTTACATGCCCCTGGGCCAAGAAACTACAAGTATGTACTTGAAATACAAATAAATTATGAGAAATGTAAGAAATTTTTGTAACACAGAGCCACAAGTTTGCTCGTGCTTCTACAAGTGTAAGGGACATAATCCTGCAGTGGCTCTTGCCTTTTAGACTTGTAGCTTTGTATTTCATGCCCCATGGGCCAACATAATCCTGTAAGTGGCTCTTGACTTGTAGACTTGTAACGAGCACTTGAAATACAAGAAAATAATGACAAGTGTTAGGAATTTTCGCAACACAAAGCAACAAGTTTGCTTGTGCTTCTACAAGTAAGTAAGGTACACAGTCCTATAAGTGGCCCCTGACTCGTAAACTTTTAGCTAGAAGTACTTGTAATGCAAGTGCAAGAAATTTTTTGAACATAATGCCACAAATTTACTTACGAAGAGTAAGTACAAGTGTAAAAAACATAATCCTTAAAGTGGCTCCTGATTTGTAAGCATGTAGCTTCACAGACCCCAGGATTCTTTCGTTTGTTGGAAAAAGCCATTCGGAAACCTTATGTTGATTTGTTTTTCTCTACTCAGGAACGTAGTCATTTTTTAACGAAAACTCTGAATTAAAGAAAAGAATACGTGACTCTCATTCTCCATGAAACAAAACTCTTCAGTTTCTTCAAATTTGAAATGCACAAAGCCTGGAACTCTCACGTAGTATTTACTTTTATTTAAAGTCACAAAAGCTTTCATTTGGTATCTTTAATTGCTTCTTTAAAGAAAAGCATAAGATTCCACTAAGACATTCCGTGAAAACTAATTAATTTCCTTTGCGGTCTCCCTTAAGCTAATGGCTCGCATCTCCATTTTTCTTTTTTGTGCGGTTTACTTGAAGATACTCTAAATTCCGAATAATTTAAATAACCGTACAACACACCGAGAACACACCGAAAGCCAATTAAAATCACATCTTTTTGTACAGATTACACTGGCTCCTTTGAATCCCCCAATGTCTGTGCGGTAGTCGGCGCCATCTGCAGCCGACCACAAGCATGGTATCTTTAATGACCGTATCCAGCCCATATCTATTGTGTACTTAACCAAAAAAACGTTCTTCTTATACTATACACTCTTTTGGCAGAGCCATTCATTGGCTTTGCTGAGATCAATGTAATTGAGATTCTTTCATAAGCCCTATCCACCTAATTTGGCCTAAAAACAAAATCCCTTAGCTAATTATTTCAGAGTAGGCCTATAGTGCCTAGGTATGTATATAACTTTTAATAGGCCTGCCGCTTCTTCATCTGTATATTTCATTCCGCTCCCCCCCCTCGCCTGCACCTAAGTAATATACCATAATGAAATAGGCGGATTCGTGTACTTACACTCATACCCGTAACTCACCCTACTTGCTCACAAAGTAGAATCAATAGAAGCCTTCGGCTACTTAAATCTTCATTAAGTGTAAATTACACGATTTTTTCGAGGCGTAACAGGATGGTATGGTTGCGTGTCGTGATGGTGGGTACTCTTTGCCGCCACCATCATCGTCATATCGAGTCGTCTCGATGTATAGTAGCATACTTCGCCCACGCAGAATGTGTGTTCGTTTTGAGCTTTATTAGGTGCTCTTCTGTGAATAATTCATTTTTATTGCTTCAGAGTCTTAGGTGATGGCCACTTGGGGCAATTTACTTTACCTCAGGACGGCAAAGAGCATTTGGTTTGGTTTTTGCGTTTGGTAGCTGGTTGGCGGCGCATCCAACCAGAATGAAGCGAATGAGGACGATGAAGTCAGTATGCTATGAAAATTGCTTTCGATTTTGCTTTTCCATGGTGTTCTAGGAATTGGAATGGGGGGGCATACACCACAGACATACACGACCACGTACCTATACACAAAATGGGGCCAGCTTATGCCTAATCGGGCTTGCACGTAAAAAGAGTGATGTTTATAGCCAGTGGCGTCTCAATATTACAGACATGCTATTCCAAGGATGTGTATTCGCTTTACTTGAACGCAAGGATTCGTTTCATTTTGGCAAATCGAAATTTTGTAGCATCCTACTCGTACCAAATTGGAATATTCAATTACCTTTAGGAGTATATTAACTTTTTTAAAAGTCTTTCATCACTTTTGCATACGATGTGAGTTGGTATCTGCCAATTTTTTCATATCAAGAAAGTTCAAGGATTTATCAATGCAAGTCCTTAGAGATGTGGGGCAAGTAAATATATTTATGAAAGAAACGAGATATAGAGTTTGAAATTTTGCAACGATGTTAAGGAATTGTGTTTGCTTTCCAAAGAGCTCAATTCAATCATTAATAGTATTTATTTTCTTATAGAGTCTTTTAAGTAAGAATGCCTACACTTAAAGTGATTAAAGACAGAGTAGATTCAATCAACTGCCCCTGAAGAACTACCAAGGGTTTTGTCTAAGCAAATATTGGCAAGGTTACAAATTGGTGGTTATTGTAGGCATTTTAAGCTTGCTGGTTCTCTATTTTGAGACATTTCTGTCTTGTCTTGAACCCGGATCAGAACTTCCATCTAGTGGTTTCTTTTTAAGTCTTTAGATACTCAAAGTTGTTTCCCGTTTGAATACTCGGCAGAAAATCAGTATCATTGCTCTGCAAACCGAAATCAGTCGGTACACGTGGCGTAGTGATCTGCCTGTTACATGGGATTCCGAAGCTCCAAGCTCAGAGAAATTGGATCCATCCCATATAAGTTTGTCGAATAAGTGTGTTGCCCATTTTCTGTATTTTATGTCTTTCTAAAGTGCATCCCAGGATTTGGCCAACTTCAACAACAATGCAATCATATCTACAGACGCTTAGGATATACCGAAGAATAGAATTGAAAACCACATTCAGCCTTACGACACGTATCGTAGAAGTTTTCTCATCCATATGCTAAAATTGAGACTATGCAGTCGCCTTTAGCGGGTGCTATAGTCTTTATGTACCACTTGCGGGTTTTTGGTGCCCAGAAGCGATAGTTTCGCTCGTTCACGTACCCACTGAGGTTTAAATGAGCCTCATCGCTCATTATGATTTTATCCGAAAAATCATCCACTTTTTCCTCGAGATTTAGGTTCGCTTGGGCGAAGGTAAGGCACGTTTGGCGGTCGGCAGGCAGCAGCTGATGCAAGGACTTTATTTTTAACGGGAACATGCCCAGGTTTTTGACCAAAATTCGCCTAATGGACGTTCGACTGATGGATGATTACGTGGCACAGCTTTTGGTCGATGTTCCCGCCAACAGCAGGTTAGGCCAGGTTAGGTTTAAATGGCTGTCAAGAAAAAAACTGACACACTTATACAAATATTAGTTCCATTGTGATACCATAAGAACTATGTGAGGAAGTACCTCACTTAACAAAACCATTTGAAGCTTTTGACAAAGCGATAGAGATGAAGGGTATCTGCTTATTCACCAGACTGCTCAGATCGTCGAAGAAATATCTTCCTAGATTCAGTTTTCTTTTGAAGGAGAGTGCTAGACATGAGCAAGGGGGCAACAGCGGCGATATTCTCGGCAGTGTGGCCCCTTACTCTTCAAGGTTGGTGCACAAACGGCGCAGTGTTTGCACAGGCGGTATTATTTTTTCGACCAATTCATCTTACGTGCTGCTGAACTCACCTTTACAAATAGAGACTCCTTTAGTTTTTGAAGGGTTCAAAAAAGTCTTTTTAGTGGCTATAACGGATAAATCATCATAGATTCCATCCGCTGCAAGACTTAATAAAAAACTATTGTAAAGTTGGACTTTGTTGGCGCAAACAAATATAATATTTACAATGTGACCACTCTCAGTAAAAAGATATTTACTCAGCGTAGAAAAAAGAAGAGGACCAAGAACTGACCCTTGAGGGATGCCGATTGTTACGGTACAGAACTGTGATAATAATTACTAAAGAAAATGGCCTGATGAGCCTGATGAGCCTGATGATGTAGGATAGTACCTACTTTTATATATGAGGAGTTGGAAAAATTTAACAGAGTTCCAGGTTTACTTAGTACAATTGAGGGTATAACAGAATCAAAGGCTTTGGAAAAGTATGGCAATGTTAACATGGTGAAATGATTGTTACCAATAGCTGTTTGAATAACAACCGATACCTTCAAAAGGCCTGTTTTACAACTGTGCCCTTAAAGCCGAGTACACACTATACAATTAGTTGGACAGATGTTTGACAGATGTTGGATAGTCGGATGTAGTTTGCGTTCAGACTATCAAGCTTGTCGCCCAACTTTATGTCATATGTTCTTCCAACTTCAAAGTTTTCAAAAATATTTGAAAATCATCCAAATAACGAGGCGAGACACGGCAAATACGAATTATAATAGTTTTTAATAACTGTTAGTTAACAAATCTTTACAAAAAGTGTTCAAATATGTTGTCGGGCGAGGTATGTAATCTCCCAGCGTCTGGCACGGTCGGGGCGGTAAATGGCCTGAGTACGGCCTCTGAATTTCCTTTCGATCGATGGAGGTCGGTTTGAACGTCCTGGGATGTTACGGGCTTTGTTTGGTTACTGCACCTTAAAACTGAATCCGCTCCTAGAAAGAGATAAGTTTTAATATTAAGAACGTTGCCCAGAGTATGGCGCACCGCTTCTTGAAGTAAACATGGGGACGGAGTGGCTATCGCAAAAACCACAGATGGTGAATTGACCTAGTGGGCCCCTTAAGAGCACCACCAAGAAAATTCAAACTACTCGGGAAAGTACCGGCTGGGCCCCTTGAGCGCACCGTCCGGATGATTCGGCGAGATTTTTTTTAAAAGGAGTTTATCGTTCGGGCCCCTTAAGAGCACCGGGCGAAAAATTCGGCGAGGAGTAGACTGGGAATTTAACAATGGGTCCCTTGAGAGCACCGTTGAGAAATTCAAGAAGATAATTGGGAAATTAATCGGGGGACCCTTAAGATCACCAACCGAATAATTCCAGGTTCGAAGTAGAAAAGGAGAAGTGAAAGAATAATATTAAAGTGGTATTCCCACAGTTAGCATTGGTAATTTCTTCTCTCCTTTTTCACACAAATTCCACTTCTACTTATAATATTTTGCCCCAAAAGTGAGTGTGAGGTGTACTGAATAAGTGAAATATTTACATTGCTTCACCCAATCCTCACCTCTCGTTGTTTATATACCACCGCACATGAGAAAAATTAATTCAATCGCAGATGGCAGAGTGCTTGCCGCTGCTGGATTGAATTAATTTTTGTATGTAGCCGAAGTCGCCGTGATGTGCACCAATTGAATAATGTGTATGCGCCTACAATAGGTCTTTGGTGTCTGCTGTGTGGTGTCGCATGCTTTCACTTAGCTGCGTAGTTGTTTTCTTAGTGCCCGTGTCTTACTTATGGCATCTGGTAATCTGGTACGGCTCATAGGGCGAGATGTAAGCGGTTCGGCGGTTCGGCGGTGGTAAAAAAATATGTGACGCATCGTCACACAAGTTGGGCAAGCGGTCATCTGAGGGTTCACATTGTCAAGCATTGGTCACTGTACACTGTACACGGCTCTAATCGGAAACCAGATCGAAAAAGACATAAATGTATAAGTTTCTCGCTTTCAAAGTGAGGTTTCATTTGACCGCATAATTATTGATTGGAAGACTTTGGTAAGAAAGGGGTGCACAGTAATGGGACGCTATTTAAATATCCTTTAAAAACTGGGATAATTCTGGATGTTTTCCATAGCTTCGGGTAGTTTTAAGTTGTAATGATGTGGTTTAATAATTGGGGTAATGTGGGAAAGTGTTATTCAAAAAGTATTTTAATTAAATCGGTGTGGATATTCTAAAAGCCAGTAGGTACTTTTGGATTTAATAGAAGAAGCTGTTTTTCTAAAAAATTAAAAATTCATTACAGTTAGAAGAAAAATATGTATGTTATCTATATTCCCAATAATTATGGAAAAACCAGTCGGAGATGTGTTAGTTGAATTAATTTTCAGGTGTAACGCCTGTCGAAAGGAATTTGGTAAGTAATCCGAAACTAATTGCATGCCATGAAAAGCGCTTTCTCGATTAGCCGCTCAGAATCGGGGTTCAATTAGATAGTTTCTTGAAATGTGCTACGCTCCGAGGATTCTATACTTATTTGGCGCCATTCTATTGACTTTTTCCTATTAAATAGTCGTAAATGAATTATTACTCAGTCTAATCAGTTTCACAACAACTTACACAACTTGTTTGAATTGAAATTGTAATAATTGGCACCTCTAATCACCTGGTTTGTCTTGTTTCTATTAGCGCTTCAAGTTCGTCAAATGACATGCTTGGTATAGTCCTAACTTTTCAATCGACGATAAAAAGAGTATAATTTGTTTCAAAAAATTCTGAATGGAACTTGACATACTGGATTAGCTGCGGTCTCTAATTCTTTTAGCTTTTAATGGCGGAGTTCACACTGTACAATTAGTTGAAGAGACTTCGTTTGATGGATGTTGGATGGTCGGATGGAGTTTGCATTCAGACTTCCCATCCACCTTGAAAATTTTCAAAAATATTTGAAAACCATCCCACAAGACGGACAATCGGTCGTCTGAGGAATCACATTATCCAACATTGGTCGTTCAAACAAAATATGTCCAACTATTTGTACAGTGTTAACTCCGCTAATGGAGCATATTCATCGAATAAACGTCTTACTTGCTCACTTAGATTGATATTACTGTTCGGGATGAATCTGAGCCTCGAAAATCTCGATTTTGTCAAGCTCTCTCCACTTCTACACTCTTAATCGGTTGAGGTCTTCCTTCACTTGATTGTGCCACCTAAGACGAGGTCATGTGTTTTTGAAAACCTGTCGAGAAGGAGCATTGATGTCCATCCGCTCCAAATGGCCTATCCATCGTTGACTAGCGATACTTAGCTCTGTGTACATAACGTTGGACAGCTCATATAGCTCATTGTTTTATCTTCTTCTCTGCACGTTGTCTTGACATACGGGACTAGAAATCATTTGGAATATTTTTCTTTTGAAACGACCAAAGGGTTCCCTATCCGCTTTCGACAAGATCCGCATAGCAGAACAAGGATGGTCAAGGTTTAGTTCTCGATTGCCTTCTTAGCCCAAAGAAGTAACGGTTGACAAGAGTTATTCTCCGTTTTATCTAATTCGTTAATCATGTTCTCTCACCTTGTTTGATGACAGCATAAACTTCGTTTTCGCCTCATTAACCATCAAAAACATTTTTTCCGATTCAATATCAATACTAGCAAAAGCACCTATGACATCACGCTTATTTCTTTCCATTACGTCAATATCGTCTGCAAAGGCGAGTAGTTGTACAGACTTTTGAAAAAATGTTCCTCTGGTGTTGACGTTTGAGTTTCTTACAATCTTTTCAAGTATGATGTTGAAGAAATCGCACAAAAGTTTGTCGCCTTGCCTAAAGCCTTCTTCGACATCAAAGGTCTCGGTGAGTTCTTTACCGACTTTGACGGAGCAGCGTGAATTCTCCAAAGTCATCCTGCATAGTCGTACGAGTTTTGCAGGGATGCGAAACTAGACATTGCTATGTACAGCTCGTCAAAATCGATAAAAAGGTTGTGTATATCGATATTATATTCTCGGGTTTTTTCCAAGATCTGCCGTAATGTGAAAATTTGGTCTATTGTGGACTTCTCTGGTCTAAAACTACATTGATAAGGACCTATTAATATGTTGATTTGGAGCGGACAAGTTCTTATATGTCAACGCAACTATGAGCGTCTCCCTTTTTTTAGGATCAAATATACGAAGGAACATAAGATTCCCATCATCAGGCATCTTTACTTCCGAATATACATATATCATGCAGATCAACTGGTGCATGCTGTCTTCAAGGCCGAAGCTTACAAATGGCAAGCCCATCTTTTTCTTGGTCGGAAGGACAGCAATCTTGATCATCGTCCAAGTTGAAGGTTTCACCCTGCTTGGCAATGGAATTGGTGTCTTCATTGCATCAACATCTGTCGTACTTTTTGTTTGGGTGCCTCGAACTATGGGTTCATTTAAAGGGTCGACTGTAACTGAAAACATCAGAGGCTGCAGTTTACTTATTTACAAAGGGGCTAGTATATTTTTAACCCATTTTACTAGCCGGAAAAATTTCTAGACTCCAACCTTCATCTTCCTGTAATATGCATTTGATTCCACTTTTCAATCATTACGTCCTTTCAGGCTTGCCATTTTAAACTACCGTCAATTAAAGAAAATTTCATATTGTTCAGTAACTACTTCTTTAAGGAATCCACTGTTCTTTTCCGAGTTGAAATCGCAACAAACGAGCAAGCTACGAGTACCATTACATCAAGTTCCAAGATCTGAAAGAAAACGATTCTTAGAACCAATCCTGGAAAATTGCAGACTAAAAATAAAAATAAATAGGGTGGCGCAACAGAGCGAGGAGCCCCTGGGCCTAGCGCATTTCTCACAACCATGCCTTGTGAGGTAATGGAGGGGACCTACAATTTTTCGCCGGTTCCGAACGGCTAATTGAGAATGCGCTTTTCATGGCAATGAATTTACTAACGGAGGACTTGCCAATTCCTCGCGAAAGGCGATACCCGTGGAAAAACATTTTTGCATTTTGCCTCTGCTGGGATTCGAACCTCGAACCTCTGGGTTAGCAGGTGGACATGCTAACCATTACGCCACGGGTACCACAAAAAATTGCAGACTGTTACTGTAAAATCAGGAAAGTCAATAGTTTCCTTTACAACATCGCTAACTTCTAAATATTTATATCAATTTTATTAAAAAAAAATTCTATTTAAAAAAATTCCAGAAAGTCCACACTAACTCCCACCGTCCGCTGCTATTTTCGTCTTCTTCAAAGAATTATTCCCTTTTATCCTCTTTATACATCGAAATCTTTTATATAAATAAATATTTTGCTCTGTGTTCTCAACTAGTCTTTCAAGTGAATCGAAATTCGCGCACAGAAAAATTGCCTGCTAATGAAGGCTTCATTAAAGTTTCCGCTTGGACTCCTTTTGTTGTCATGGAATTCTTATATTAACCTCAGTGAATGGTTAATTGTGATAGAATTTCCAACAAAAACATTATCGAGCTCGAAGTCCACTCAAAATGGAAACAAAAACTGTGATTACAGGATATGTACATATTATGTAAGTACTTACTTTTGATATAAATACCTCTTCCCCTCCGCCCGGCCCATGAAAGATTCATCGCAAGTCCAAACGAAGTAGATACACTACATTATCCCCGTATGTTGTGTACCTTACAAAAGTTCGATTGGTTGCAGAATATTTATATGAAAGCATAAAGGTCGGTTAGTAATGGGCATTCGTAACACATAATGGCCAATTTCAGTATTAACGTGATACGAGTATACCGCAACCAACCCGGCATACTTCGTGCCACATTATCAATAAGAAAAGTATTTACGATGAAGTTCATTTTTGTTGAACTTTTATGGAATAAAGCACTTCAAATGTTCTTTTGGTTTTATTGCAATAAACCGGAAATATCCAAGGTATAGAGGTAGCACGAAATGTCAAGTTAATAATTAAGTTTTATTTGATAAAAGACTGATAACTTATACAATGCCTTATGTTTATGGTTTTAGGCACATCAAGAAGGTTGGAGAGTGGATAGCCAACTTCAGTTTTCTGATGTGGTTTGATGTTGAGGCTGATGGAGTTAATTGTTAAACAATTTTAAGGGACTGGCGGTAGTATTTAAACCAAGTGCTCCAAGGTGACTAACCTGAGAAACTTCTGATGCAGAGCTGAGTTGACTGGATGAATAATTACCAAATTTTATCACCTCTAACCAATTTTTCGACGAACGAAATAAAGGATCAAAAATTGAGGCGAGAAATACTACAATGTACCGAAGGTAGTTAAAATTTTTGGTTGTTTGATAAAAACATCCGGAACACAACAACATCTTCGGTGCTAACGCTCGTTTCCTTTTGTAAGCTCTCTTGAGAAAGCTAAACTTTTTGCGAAGCAGTTTGCCGCTAACTCAACGCTTCCAGAAAGTTTATCCTGCAGTACTTGAGCGCGCAAATGATTCCATTGGACCAATCTACTTTCGCACTCGTACAGTGGCAAGAATCTTGAAAGATCTCGACATAGATAAGTCTGCTGGCCCAGATAGTATGCCAGGCTATTGTTCTGAAGAGGTCTTCTTCCACACTGTCATTGCCACTGCGTATAAGCTTTTCCATCTGTCCTACTCTACAGGTCTCTTCCCGAGTGGATGGAAAATAGTATTTGTCCAGCCAGTCCCTAAAAAAGCCGAATTTTCCCCACCTTCTAACTACCGATCAATTGCACTTCTTTCTAAAATTATGGAAACGCTGATAATTTACCAGCTTAAGAAATACCTTCAAGAACGAAAGCTTCTGAATGGCCGGCAGTATGGCTTTTGTAACAATAGTTCCACTGGTGATTTGATAGTATATCTCATCGAGCAGTGGCACAAGTCTTTATATCGATTTGGAGAAAGTAAGATTATTGCGCTTTATATTTCAAAAGCATTCGACAGAATTTGACATCAAGCTCTTTTATCTAAAACGCGTTCTTTTGGTTTTGATGAGTTTCTTCTTGGCTGGACTAGTAGCTACCTTTCCTACCGTTCATTGCAAGTCATATTGGACGGCTAAAGGTTTGAAACCCACAAAATAAATGCTGGTGTGCCCCAAGGCTTCTTCTGAACAGTGTTCAGAGCAGAGCCTTTTAAATGGATTAGAGATAGGAACACCATTGAAACTTTTACGACACTCGAACATCGTCGTAATGTTTCTTGTCTCTCCTTATTTTATGGTTTTTTTTTTTGACAGACAGTGCTCTTGTGATATTGCCAGTTGCATTCCTCCTCTCAAACAATTCAACCGTAATACTTGCGCTTCTAGTAATGCCCTTCAGTTTACCCTTGAGCTCAATTTCGGACGCACTGTTAAATACAGAGATTACTTTCTCAACCGTACTACGAGAATGTGGAATGCATTGGCGTACACTTGGCAGCCTGGTTGCTGCAGCTGGTTGCGGGAGCCAGTTAAACAGTTTACGTCATATCGAAGCCCGAGCATTACATAGCCCTGAAATTCACACCAAACCAAAGGCTGTTGAGGTCCTCTACACTTGATTACGCCATCTTAGACCAGGTTTTCTGCTCCTATATATAAAACGGAGTGGAGGTTTAGAAATGTGCTCTTTTACCAATCTCAAGCCTACCATCGTAGTTTGTCAAAAATATGAAACAATCCGGCCCTGGACTTCGTTAATTTTTAGACAATTTTCGTCCAATCGTCAATATTCGATTGCATCTTCAAAAGATTGTTTAATGTAACTCGGACATGGAAGGTTTTTGAACACGTTTTTTACTACGTACAATTTAGATGAGAGTCGTTAAATAATCTAGGCTTTGGAAAACTATCAGTACCAGAAAGAGCATTCGGTTTTAATCGTTTAACTGTCGGATGTTCTTAAAATACCAACTTGAACTCTCAAACCGTAATATCGATCGATAGCAACCTCTTTTGTCCCTTGGCAATGTCAACAAGATCTCTACAGTATTTTCTGCTACGGAATAGCAAACAATGTTGCAGTTTTCTTAATAACGTTAGGGAGCCAACGTCTTCATATCTCCTATGAAGGCATGTCATGTAAGGATGTGCTCTTGACAAATCCAATCGATGAATGAAGCCCTGACACCGGACCCCGGTTTAAGTCCTGAGAAAGCTGTGTTTGAAATCTTTGCTTCACATGTTCAAAGGCGATCTTAGTTCGAGTTATGTCGCGATGGCTTGGATCCCAGAATAGACTTAAAGAATTTGTGACGTGCTTTTCGCTTTCCAGCCGAGGTTTTGCTCGTCGGATTAGCCAAGGTCTTTCTGAAGAAAAACACGAAACTTCAGGGTAAGGTCTTTACCTTAAATGTACCAACTCTTTATTACAAACACGAACTAATTACTCTTTCCACGGTATGAATTTTAAGCTTAAAACTAAACTACGGTGCCGTACAGTCCGTACGGATGGTCCTCAGTCGTAAGGACTTACGGTTAGACGCCTAGTTGTAGGTAATGCCTTGACCTGAAACAAATAAAGAAAATCAGGTTTATTTACGGCCCCTGGTGGCACTGTAAAACAGCAGGCGCTCTGGTGGACCGGCAGGTTTATTTACGGCCCCTTGTGGCACGGCAAAACAGCAGGCAATAGCTCTGGTGGATCTGAAGGTTTATTTACGGCCCCTTGTGGCACGGAGGACGTTAAGTAGCTGCGAACTGAGGGTTTCTTTAAGGAAATCCAATAATACGCAATAGTCGGACGGTTAACAGTCGGCAATAATAACTTATAATTAACAATAATTTCTTACCTATTCTTATGGCTGCTTGCTATGTATAGACGGCTGGCGCGGGGGCGGTATCGTGTCTTTTTCACAAATTTCAGGTTGCCTATATAAATATTTCTGAAGGAATAAAGTGTGAGTTATACTCTGCGACTAAACACTCTAATGTGTCGTGCATTCATATGGCTGTTGTGTGGGTGGTGTCGGTGTGACGATGATACGCTGTATTTTCGTGAATCAGTGCTGTCGACTCTGGTTGTACTTTAGTAACAAAAGTACTAGACAGCATAAAAGTATTGAAGGTAAGAGGTAGCATGAACGCTTCATTACATCTTTCATTCCTGTATCACTTCCGAAGTAGCTAGAAAGTTGAGCAAACCCTTAAGCACAGATTGGCTGTTGTTGATTGTCTGTTTTCAATTTGGACAAAGAATTACCTTCAATTGAGAAAATAGAAAATTATTTTGATTAAAGTTAAGAAGAGTTAATTTGTGAATCAGCCCTTGGATCCAGATGATATCAAATGCTTTCTCGATGCCGAGAAAGCATCCTACAGTAACCTGGTGGATGTTGAAGGTACTGACAACGTCCTTTTGAAACCTCAACATCGGATGAAGTTTGGAGTGGTTCTCACGAAACCCGAACTGCATACTTGGGACGATGTGGTTATGCTTGCATAATGCCAGAATTTTGCTGGAGTGGTTCTGAAGAGAGATAGGACGGTATCCTGAAACAGTTCTTCTATCACCTTGCTTAGGGATTGGCACAATTTTAGGTATTTTCCTTCTCTTTGAGAAATAGCAGTTGTTGATACATTTGTTGAATAGGATTGCCAGGATGACCCAAAGAAATTGTGTTGTTGGAGATTATGTCAGGTTAAGATGAGTGTTTAGGCCTTCCATTGTGGATTCTTTCAGCTACTTCATCTGGATGTGTGTGAAACTATCTGCAGGCGCATCGTTAAATATCATGTATTGAGTATCCGCCCACTGCAGTTGTTGTAGAGTTGCTTCAACTTCTTCGATAAACCCTGGATCGGTGGGTGGCTTTGGCACAAAGTTTTCTGAAAAATTCGGCAAAATTCTTCTTGTCCGGTGATAATTTTATCTGGCATCTTTGGACTTTTCCCGATGATATTGTTGATAGCTTTAAATGTGTCGTTTCCAGGCTTGGCCTTTCTTGGAGCTGATTATTGTTGAAATGTTGAAGAGCGTTCCCCAACATAACGTCGGTACATTGAAGCTCACTCTTCGCCATTTGGTAGCTGTTGCTCGCAGTATTCCAGTCCCTTTTGCAGTCTTTTTCTCAACCTTCGGTGGTGTTCGTACAGACACACAATTCCTTCTGGGTGGTGCTGATATCTGTCCCTGTATGACCTTGGTAACTTCTGTTAGTCTAAAGCGTTTGTTATTCTGACCTCCATTGCTTCAATGGCCTCCTTGATTTCGTCGTTGGTGAAGTTTCTGTTTGCTTCTGAACACTTCGATACTGAAGAGGTTGTAGTTGACGTGTTCTTCACATGTCATCGGACCAATCGTGGAAATCGGCCTGTTGAGGTTGAAGCGAAGTTCTACCGCTTTGATGTCTGAATACCTTGTTATTATTCTGCTGGTATAGTACCTACTGTAGTTCGGAAATGATGTTTATAAAGTAGGAGGTCACCAGAAAAAAGACCAGCCAGGATGGTGTTGGATACTACAGCGAAAGAGTGGCTTCCAATATTTTCATCGAGCTAGTTGACCAAGCCGTTTCCAGCATCGGTTGAAGCTATGTCTTACCATCGTGAGTGTCACGCATTAGAATCTCCACCTCTGAGTTCATACGTGTGTTAGGCGGTGATGGTGCTGAAAATACAAAGATCGTGATTAACATCGTTTCAGATGTTGCCGCTGCATTTGTTCTAGATACTGAACGCAACCAGTGAGGTATTATTTTCGACTTCTGTAGCTACAGCTGTTGCTTCGAAGGCTCAAACACCAGGAACCATGACTCGGAAGGCTCTTATATTCTTTTTTACGAAGAAGCGCGGTGCCTCTTTTGAATGGGACCTTGTCTGTCCTGAAGCTGTTGTAGCTTCTGAAGTCGATGTTGTACCTTGTGGTGACGTTCGTTACGCTGATGAGGGCCAGGTCCGTAAAGGACTTTTTCAGACGTTCTTTTTAATACGCTATAAAGTGAGTCAGCATCTTATGTGACTATTTTTGGCCGGCTTATGTGCAGCACAAGCCCCAGACTGATTTTGTTTCTTCTGTCTTCTTATTGCCGTTTTAGGACAAACTCAGTATGTGTTGTACTACGTTAGACACACTCAAACATAAAATTCCATTCGACTGCTGCTGCAGTGCTTGTTTTGTTGCTTTTGCTGTCGATTTTTCTGGGCAGCATATGAGAATGTCTTTGTATCGTTTATTTTTGTGCTTTTATGTTGGGAATTTGTTATGATTCACTATCCGAGTTCCCATTCTTGATCCTCAAAAGACTATTGACTATTCACACTTTCTGAATTCAAAAAAACTGGATTGATTGGTCTACAAAAGAAGAAAATACTCGCCAAAGGATGACACACATGGTCAATACAACTGCTCAATTTAATAAACTTAGAAAGCTGCTGCTTTGTATTTCAATTGTATGTGAGAAAAGAAGTCAGTTTAACCTCAATCTGAGCATATCCACTTTCTTATCGTTTGTGTCGGAATTGGTTTTTCACCCAAATGTTTCACAAACAATCTTCCACAGCATTCAGACGACTTTAAGCGCCAAGTTAATAGGGTTAAGTGGTCTTTATGTTCACAAAGTGGCTTGACCTCTGTAAGTTCCAAATCCACTTCAATTACACAAATTCTTACACCCAACTCGAAGCCACCATTCCTATTCCTGGCTCTAATCCGATTTGTGTTGTTGTGTGTGGTGTGACGTCAAACAGCAAAAGCCAAACAAAATATGTCTTCAAAAAAAAGACAACTCCCTGGTCCTATTAACTCCTCTTTAAGATATGATGCGCGATATAATTTTGTCATAAGCCCCAACAAGAAAATAGACATGCGAAGAGAAAAGAGAGAAAGACCGATAGTTCTGGCCTTTGCCTCTGTGCGGTCTTTTCGCCTATAGGAGGAACGGAAAAAGTTCGTCTTGAAATAAAATTTTGGTCCTCTATCACTGCCATTCGATCTGTATTAAAATATATATTTCAGAATGTTCAACGTTATGTAAATGAAGGAACGTTCTATGTTCAGCAGTAAATTTGGTTGCATTTGCTAAAGCTGCGGAGGACAAATGAAGTTTTCCCTTCCTCGTACAATGTACAAACAAGCAAGTGTGTGTAGGTATGTGTATAGGGTAAGGCACGCCACTATTTGTAAGGCTCATAGTTGAATCTGTCCCAACCAACAAACAGCCATTACTAAATGCCTCGTCGGCGTTTTAGATATAAAATGAAAATGGTTTATTCCTTTGGCCTTACGTGCGGTTTGGGCTTGATTCCATCAAAAGAATTCCAGTTAAGGATGAAGACAAGCGTCGGGTGGTTTTTCGGTTTGTTTGGCAAATAAAAAAAAAAAAAAAAAACACCAAAAAAATAAATTCCGACAAGAATAGAATAGACAAAAAAATTTTGTGATTTCCCAACGAAGCAATCCACCCAACTCGAAAACAGAGATAGATGTATCCAGCAGATAGACTAACACACCATAAGCAGAAGGGCAAAACAATTTATTTCATATAATTCGCTTGTCTTTGAGTTGATGGGCTTTCTGAAATGGCATCAAGGCGGAAAGACGACTAAAGCAAAAGCAGAGCAGTCCCTATTCGCTTTGCTCGCAAGAATGACGATAATAAGCTGATGTTGTAAATTACATGTCGTCATCTAAGCCAAAAGAATTATGTTTGTTCCGTTCAGCAGAGAAGCAAGGGAGAGAGCGCGATCGAGCGGGGGAGAATAAGTTAGTTTTTCCAATTTGATGGTTTGTTTGCTTGCGGCCTGGCCTGGCCCTATACCTTATGCCTGCCTAACCTATATAGGCTTGTGATGGTACATGGTACCATGGTGGCTACTGGACCTTAAAGGAGCTCAGTGCCCGCAAGTTATACTATCGGTGTGATAACTAAACAGCAAATTGGTGATGTGGGAAATAAAGTGGAGGTATATAAATAAATTTTGCAAATGGCGAACGTTGAGAGAAAGTGGTTTTAGTATAGGAACGGAGATAAAATTCTAATTGATTTATCTTTCAGCTTTTCTCTGGCTATATGCAAGGGTGGGGGTGGCATGATTGTGATAGAAGGTGTGGCGACTGGCGAGTTAATATAATGGCAATATACTTTAGCTCTGGACTGGTTATTATTGGGCCTAGTATATTGAAAAGGTTCAAATTCTATTGGTAATAGATGGTTGGTTAGCTTCAAGTGGATGTTGATGAAGTGAATGGAGGTGATGAATCACTGAGCGTAGCTTTTGTGTGGTTGCTGAGGTGAGAGCACGTGTGAAGGAGGCAAGTGGATTATGGGATTTAATTTTTTTGTTGCCCATTTTACGACATTTCTGGTGGTTGGAGGAAGTTTTTTTTGGCACTTTCTAAAGCTGCCTACAGGAATCCTAAGCTAATTTATGAGCATTTTTATGTTAAGTGGCAAAGCTAGTTTCGAAATTCGTGCTTCGAATCTCAGTTTGAGGACGAATTTGAATCAGGTACCGGAGATGCATTTGAGCTTTTGGTATTAATGAGATAATGTCTTTAATGCTGTGGCACAACACAGAAAAACTGCAAAGCTTGAGAACTCTGAAAAGTAAAGTAACACTTCTCCACCCTGAAGCCATAGCCGTAGAGAGGTGACATTCATTGTTTAATTATGCATAAGTTGATATCTGGGAAGACTTTGACGAGCCTTATCATATCAAATTCTTTTCCAGCAACTAAATAAGAAAAACTCGTGTTCAAGTCTCCGTTACAAACTTTATAACTCATGAAACGAAGGGTGAGTGGCAAACTTCTGGCATTGCATCAGCTTACAATTGAATCAGTTCTATTCTTTCTGCTCCTTCTAGAGAAGTATTCTAGCATTCTACTTGTAAAACCCGACTAAAAGTGAAATCATACCTAGGCAGTTAACATCATAGTGAATTTAGCCACACCCGTAACACCCGAAAGCTATCCACAAGTGTGCATGCAGATCCCAGGGCTTATACTGCTGCTCGTGGAGATTTACTTGGGCGGAGCATAAATGCTAGGCTGAAAGCTGCACAGATAGGGAAGAAATCTAGTTTAAGAACACCTCCACTGACCTTCAAAGAAAGATGCAAACAAGGAATCGAACTCGTTTTGAAAAGATATGTTGCTGAGACTCACGTTACCCCATATTATTAGTTTCTTAAATGTGCAATAGGGCTTGGGGAGCCCAGAGAGTTAGCGCATTTCTTCCACCCTAACTTGTGAGGATTGGAAGGAACCTACAAATTCTTCGATGATTCTGAACGGGAAAGCAAGAAGATGTATTCATTCGGGTTGTAGTTACTGTTAGGAGGACTTCCCATGCAACACGCAGCCATGCTACCCCCACCCGTCGGCGCTGATACCAGATCTGGCAAATGGCGAAAGCTGTTCGAAGGACCAACTCACACATTTGTAGCTGTATGTCTTCGATCTCTCACGAGTCGATTGTAGACCAAAGGCATGGGCTTTCTTATCGGAAAGTATTGAAAAACATCGTCTCAGTGGCTGTTTGAGATCTTCTTTGCAAGAAATCACACGGTTACCTTTCCCGCAATAGAGCAATGTTGTCAAGGCTTATGCGGTGCCATTTTATTGAAAGCATATCATCATAATCTAACGAAGCTCGGCGTTAAAGGTTTGTTTGTTGAAGCCCTGGGTCGCAACTAAACGACAAAAACTCAACAACCCCTGGTTGTCAAGCAGCAGGTTGTTAGAGCACTGGGTGCGTCCTCACTTCACCCTAAAGTAGCACGAGGATTTTATTGACCGAGTTCAGGTAAAAAACAAGGCTGTCAAGTGGCATGTATTTTTCTTCAAGAGAGAGATGTGTGGTGATTCTGTTGCTCAACGTTTTTGGAGAAGAAAAAATTCTGTTTTTTTTGGCAGCTGGTAGGGTTGATAATGAGAAATGGTCTAACCCTAAGTAAAATTCAACGATTCTAATGTCGTTTGTGAAGAATGTTTTTTGAACGTATGGTTTTTAAGAAAGAATTAAGTGCATTTAACTTAATGTTATGGCCAGAAGCTTAGCTTTATTATTAAGACAATGGCTTTCCCTTATGCTTAAAAAATGATTTCGGGCTCGAATAAATCCTAGCCCAATTTTCGACCCTTTTTGCAGCATTTGGACTGTATGTGAGCAATAAAGCGCCAAATATTCTCTTCCAGGGCTTATCTGCGTAAGCAAGCGACTTTACATAACGTTACAACAAATAGTCCAACGATGTCAAATCGTCCGAATTTGGAAGTAACTCACAGGCTTATGACTTGAAGTTATGCATAAAATCGGGGCCAACAACGATTTCGTTTCGAGAAAATTTACCGAACGTACGCATTGCCCAGTGGTTGTGTTGCATCAATTCTCCCACAACAAAATGCCAAACAGAACATAGCATAAATCAAGTGACAGTTGTCATAAGAAAAGCCCATTCCGAAAAAGTATTGCCAGACTACTCGATTAAAAAAACATGTCAAAATATGTCAAATTCCATAGATCAGACCAACAATAGACAAAACTGGATTTTCCTCGACAATATCGGCTTCACGAGCAATTTTCTCAGCTATTCTTCGGCGACTAAATGCATTCTTCACATCATTAGCTTCTCCTAAGAGCTAAAATTTTTCTTTTCAGCTATTTAAAAACACTTTGGGCTTAACTCTGGCTCGAATAAAGCGTAGTTGATTGCGTAATTGATAAATTTTTGACCACTTTTTCGAGCAACTGGAAGCGTATACCTATCGGCAGTAACAGCTTGCAAGCATTGCTCTGAATTAAGCCAAGTAGCACTACGTATTGACCACAAATATGCCGCTAATACTTAAATTGAAAATCATTAGAAGGTTAGGTCAGGTTAGATGTGGCTGTCAAAATACCGCTGAAACCAGAAAGTTGTTCTTCCTCTGGCCCTCATATTGGGAATTGGAGAATTGTTCACCCACTAATCAAACGTGAATCACCACGCAGAACTTTTGATGAAAAGGTAGAGACTTTTCCGGTTTTTGTTAGCTAAATCGCCAGTGTCGTCAAAATGGTATCACTTAGGTGAGTTTTCCGTCGGTTAAGAGGTCATGAACAAAGGATATGTTGGACTGTTTCTTACTCTTCCTCGTCCATGCTGCTTCTACAAAAGTCATTTGAGTAGATATAGATACCATGTCTTTTGGCACTTACCTGTTAGGCAGTGTCCTGTTTGGACACCAATTGTGCAGCTTATAACAGACGATTTGGGTTCAATTAGCCCTTTAAACGGTTCGAGCCTAGTGCTCATCATCTCAGAGGCCTTCTGCTTTAGCAAAAGTTTACATGTAGCGATAGGCAAAGCTATGTTGCTCCTATCCGGTCGAAGAGGGGAAGTCGTTCCTTTTTTGGCGAGTTCGTCTGCCGTGCAGTTGCCTGGTATGTCTCTGTGACCCCACGAAAGGTGAATGTTGAACTGTTCTGACATATCTTTTAGAGATGTGGAACAGTTTTGGACCGTAATAGACTTAGCTGAGGCAGAGGTAGGAGCTTTGAGAGCAGCCTGACTGTCCAAAAAGATGCGGATACCCGTGAAGAATTCAACGTTTTTATTGATCCAGGACAGAACTTTGTTAATCGCCATAAATGACTACTTCCTACACCATCACAGGTCTTATATCCGTCTGTGATTTAAGAGTACGTTGTGTGTGTTCCTTGAGAGAACGGTTCTCCCAAGCTTCTCTTAAGGGAATGCTTTTTTGGAAATTGTTATCAAACACCAATTTGGCAATGGTGTAATCTACTCGATCTGGGACGAATCTTAAGTTGTTTGAGATATTAGTGTGACCAATGTGATTGCTCGTCCGCTATGAGTTGGCTTTTAAAAGGATTGCTAAGTTCGCCGCTGACTGTTTTCCGATAATATCTAAGTAAGGTTTATTAGTACCTATGTCTCGGGCGTCCGAGCACATCGCTCATGCACGTACTACCCATTCCCTCAACTTTGACAAGCTTGTTATAGTTGACCTATTTGTCTAGTGCGATCTATCATGTTATTACTCCGAAGGTTAGTATTGGTCTTATGACCGATATGTATATATCCAGCGAAATGTTGGGGGATGAACCCCATTTGCCGCCAATAGCCTTTGAACATGAGAATAGTGCACCATTGAGTTTGTTTAGAGCCGTTTGCAGCAGCGTAGTTATAGTTTATAGTGTTTGGTTGTGACATCAAGAGCCACATCATCCGCATAGGCAACAACTTTAAATCCTGCTTTTATCTAGATCGTTTACTACCAAATTCCATAGAGAAGTGGATAGAGTACTCCTCCTTGTGGAGTCCCTCTTTGGATCTTTTGGTTGTTCTATCCCAGTTTCGTAATTACCTTTTTTTGACCTGATTATGCAGCATCTCAGCATAGAGCTAGAAATGTTTATCATCGGGTCTTCTATCATCGGGTCTTCTAGAGGATTGACATTTTGCGATCTGTCAAAGTGGTTTACTAAAGAAAGGCTCTATATAAAGTTCAAAAAAAGTCCATACTTTCGTGAAAGAATTTTTAAAATTTAATTAAAAAGGTTTATATAAAGGATACATCTCTGACTGCAATCTGAAATTTCTGTAAGTCCTAGTATTTAAGGCACAAAAAAACGACTTATAAATTCAACACTCACATAACCTCACTTATGAACAAAAGAGGTCTTCAAGAAACTTCCCCTGATCATCTTAACAACCAAAAAGGGGGTCCTAAAAAAGTTGCAATCGCAATGACAGGAATCAACGCAGATCAAATGAGAGAAATCCTCAGGGAAAATAACATAAATCTTACCTCACAGCTCGCAACAAAAGAAGATTTTCAAAATCTCTACGCCGACATCTCTGCTCTTAAGACCAAACAAGACGAGATCTCTTCGAAGGTTGTTTTCTTGGAAAACCAAAACAAATTATTGGAAGCACAAATTGAACGTCTCTTGCAAAAAAGTCTCGAAGAAAATGTGGTGGTTCATTTGCCATCCAATTTACACAACGACCCCGTTGAGAAAGCCAAAAATGTGTGTGCTGGTTTGCTCGAAGAAAACGAATCCATCACAGACATCGAATCCGCTCGCAGAGTAAGCAATTTGAACGCGTCCAATGCAATAGTCATAGTGAAACTTAAGTCCAGATCTTCCGTCATAAAAGTCTTAAAAAACGCCAAGAAACTTAAGGGCACCAATATTAGTGTTCGGAAAGACATTCCATTCGGCGCACGTCAAAAAAGATCTAAATTGCTTGCTGTAATGAAGGAGCTCCGCGAGACAAATCCAAGAACGAAAGTCTATTTGAGAGACGACAGATTGTACGTGGAAGACATAATGTTTACATGGGATTCTTCACTGGGACTTAAAAATAGAAATGCAACAGATAGTCTTGTCATTCTTAATAAAATTATTGGTGAGACCCCACCATCATTGGTAGCATTATTAAATAAATTAAAAACAGAAAACACAAATAATAACAACGAAACGTCAAGTAGAGCTAATGACAGAACTATCAGAGTTTTAAATAGTGAAGGAGTCATCACAATGAACGAGAGAGCCGCTGTACATGTTGAAGGTGAAAGCACAAGTGGACGTTCTTTTGATTGAGGAGAAACCGTCTGCCGGGCGAACTTTATTTTTTCTAAGATTAAAATTTTAAGTTACAATGTCGCTGGGCTAAAAAACAAATCTTTGTATCCTGAATTTTTTAATTACATTAAGAACTTTGATATTTTTATACTTTTTGAAACTTTTATTATAAATTATGATGAATCTAATTATAAGAACATTTTTAAGAACTACGAATTAGAATGCATATCAGCTGTAAAAACTAATACATTTGGTAGGGGAAGTGGAGGTGAACTTTTCGGGTACAAAAAGTCTCTGAAAGATATATCAGTTCAATTTAAAAACATAGCGCAATCCCGAATTTTTGAAGTTTCAATTGAAGACAACCGTTTTTTCATTGTTCCGATTTACTTGAACTGCAGTCATTGGCAACAAGACTACGATAAACTGAGAGAACTTCTTTATGAACTAGGACCATCAAATCTGATGATGATAGGCGATTTCAATGGAAGGATTGGCCTATCTCAAAATAACTTCTGCAGCGAAACGAACATAAATAATATTTATTATGAAAGAAAATCGAAAGATGAGGTGTGTGACACGAAGGGAATTAAAATTTTGGAACTGGCTGATGCTTTGGATTGTCATGTCTTAAACGGAAGCTGTGAAGACGACCGAGGTGGTGAATTTACTTTTATCCGTGGCACAGCGTGTTCTGTGATAGATTACTGTTTTATATCTGGAAACTGGATCTCCCATTTGGATAAATTTGAAATAGCTGTAAAAACATTCTCCGATCACATGCCACTGGAGGTCTCGTTTAAGACAAGAACAAATTGTGATGAAATAACGGATTCGGGACTTTCTCTTCCTCCGAAATTTAATTGGAGTGACCAGAATAGAGAGATTTTTCAGGACCGTCTAAACAGTCAGATCGAAGTATGGGTAGCCACAGAAGTCCCAGAGAACCCCGATCTAGACACACTCGTATCCTTCATAAAAAATGCAGCTTGTCAAAAAACGTTTGAAAGAAAGGTCATTACAAATAAGCAAAAGTGGTTCGATAAAGAGTGTGTGGCTGCAAGAAATCTTTCTTTTGCATACTTAAAGTTACTCAGAACGTCAAACAACATAAACTTTAAAGTCCTGTATGCTTCTGCGAACAAAAAATACAAAGAGTTTTGTAAACTTAAAAAACGAAACTTCGACCTCAGAAACATCGAAACAATAAACAAAGCTAAAAATGCATCGGATTTCTGGAAAGCAGTTAAACTTTTGAGTGGAAAGACGACTTCAATGTCTGCAGCTCTGCACATAGACCTTCTTAAAACACATTTCTCGAGTCTTCTTAGCACAACCGAAATATCGCCGCCAATTCAATATGCAATCCCTTTAACAGCCGATGAATTCCTTGATACTCCTTTTTCTCTATCTGAAGTTGAAACAGCTATACTAAACTCCAAAGATGGCAAATCCCCTGGTGAGGACAGAATACCTTTCGAATTTTTTAAACATCTCACCCCCAAATTTCTACAACTTCTTACTGTCGAATTCAACAAAATTTTTGAGACGGCCGACGCTCCCATGAGTTTTCGATCAGCAATCATTTTTCCCTTGCATAAAAAAGGTAACCCCGAAGATCCAACAAACTACAGGGGCATCTCACTTTTAAACACCGCGACAAAGCTTTTTAGTTCAGTATTGCATACAAGATTAACCAATTGGATTGAACGTAAGGAAATTTTGACAGAGTTTCAAGCCGGGTTCAGGAAAAATTACTCAACAGTCGATCAAATATTTTCTTTAATAAATATAGCCGAAATCTACAAGAAAAATGGTAAAAAGCTGTATGCCTTCTTCGTCGACTTTCGTGCAGCGTTTGACTCCATTCCTAGGGAAGCTCTCTTCTACAAGCTCTACAATTATGGAATCTCTTCAAAAATAATAACAGTCATCAGAGCAATGTATAGACAAAACGTGGCACGAGTGTGGGATGGGAAACAACTTTCCGATGAGTTTCAAACCTCAATTGGAGTAAAGCAAGGATGCGTATTAAGTGCGCTACTATTCAGTCTATACATAAATGATATAACAAACTCAGTGAAAGGTGGTATAGTGCTTAGTGGAAAATCCATTCCTGGTCTCATGTATGCTGATGACATAGTCTTCCTGGCCGAATCTATAGACGGTATGCAGATGATGATGAACCGACTTCAGTGCTATTGCAAAGTCTGGAACTTATCAGTTAATTTATCAAAGTCCAAAATAATGATATTTAGACGGGGTGGAGGAAGATACTCTAGAAAGGAAAAATGGACATTTCAAGAAGAAGTAGTAGAAATAGTTAAGGAGTACAAGTATCTGGGTGTCTGGATTACCCCGAACTTAAATCTCGATAGACACCTTAGAGCAAAAGTAGCAGAAGCTAAGCGTGCAATGTGTTCCGTATGGAGAAGTTGCTATTTGAGAAACGACGTTTCACATATCGCCAAATATAAAGTTTTTCGAGCAACCGCAACTGCAATTCTTTTTTACGGCGCGCAAGTGTGGGGATACCTTCCGTTCGATGCAGTGGAAAAGTTCTTCCGTTTCTTCATCAAAAGCATCTTTAGGCTGCCGAGTACGACACCCAACTATATGCTGCAGCTAGAAACAGGAACAGGCCCCCTTTTCTTAGATACTCTCAAATTACATTTCAATTATGTCACAAGAGTTATGGAGATGGGAGAAAATAGGATTCCGAGGCTTGTACTAAGTCACATTATTAATTCCAGAGGAGCATGCGTAGGTGAGTGGTATAAATTGGCGAACGATTGCTCAACAACGTTTTCAATATCAACGGAAGATAACTTTTCTTCGCTCAAAACGAAATTTGATATGTTGTTGATGAAAATCGGAAACAGGTTGTACGATAAGTCAATAGAGGAAGCGCAATCATCATTATATAGAGTGTATTACAGCAAAGTTAACCACTTTTTGGAAAACAAGACCTACTTCTTGACCGATTACACTATACATAAAATCAGTACAATCTTTAAAGTCAGAGGTGAACTCCTCAGTTTAAACTTCATCCCTCACCGTCCAGATCTTCCTTTATTGTGTGATTTATGCAATCGAAGAGAACGTGAAGACGTGTTTCATTTTTTGGGAGTGTGTCCAATTCTGAAAGAATTCCGCAAGAGATACCTAGGAATAGATATACTTAGCGTAGAGGAAACCTTAAAATTGATGAATGGAGAACGAGGGTGGGAACCCCTATACCAGTATTGTTTGAGTGCCTTACGATACAGAACATGTATAATCAACGAAAGCTTTTAATATATAAAATATTGTATGCAAAATTGGTAAACTTCACTTATGAAAACTTTATATTAAACTTTTCTTTATTAAAATTGTTTATAAAACTTAAAATGTAAATGTCAGTCTGGTAGACGGCCATAGGCCAAACCATTTTTTAAGACTTAAGATAAACTTACAAAAAAAAAAAAAAAAAATTGTGAACAGTATAAAAATTTTGAAGTCAATAAAACTAAACTAAACTAAACTCATCGGGTCTTCTATGTTTAGTCTGTCAAGAGCTCTCGAAATCGCTGAGTTTCTGACACTGTTGAAAGCAGACTTGCTAACCATTATCCCACACCGGCCGGTAGCACTGTGGTATATGTTAGGTAAAGACAAAAGAACAGATCAAGCTATTTTCGTCACTCTTCTTCCCCAATGAGCTACATCGAACTCAAAAGGACTCCACGGATGCCCAAATGCAATTTTGTTTGAGTGTGCCAAGGCCCGTTGATACCTGAAAGAGAAAATTTTTCAACAGATTGAGCGGCCTTTTTTTTCATTCACACTGATTGTCTGAATCTGCTGAAACAGTTCACTTGAGCATACCTCATGATAAATAAGTAAAAAAGTCTCGTATGCCATCAGCGGTGTAATTTACTTCGAAAGTGAAAGGCAAAGATTCAGGTGCTCGTTTTCTTTTCTAATCCTTCCCGATACACACTTCTGCCCTGAAGACTTTGCCACAGCCACGAGAGCCTTTCCTGGCTTCAAAGTAGTTCAACTCCTTCCAAAAAGTTTGTATAATTTCAGTACATCGACATCACAGCCAAAGCCAATATCGCAATAGATGCACGTCAACCATCAATTCCGCCTAATTATTTTTATTTGCTTAACTCATTGCATTAAAAATAACCACAAACCTCCCCCTCTCTGTGCCAGTGTGGCATTGTGGCTGGTGTCGGAATAATATTCCCACACATAACATTAATGTGACTGCGATTGAATTGCTTCAAGCAGACGCAAGGTCACAAGAAGAAAGAACAACAAAATCAGCCAAAAGCACAATTTCTTTATGGATAATATTAAATGAAAGTGCCAAACATCTTTCGATCCGGAACACAACTTCCACACATAACCAGAAAGAACTATATGTTTCTTTTCCTGGCATTGATGTGCGCCATAAAGAATTCATAGCCCATACGATGTGACCAAATTGCTTCCGAAAATCCCAAGAGATGCGAAAAGATCTGCCTAACATATCGATCTGCTTCTATGTTGTATATGTTATCCACCAAACACGTCGCTTCCCTCTTTAGTTTTTTTTTTTTTTATTTCTTCCTTGTGTGTAGATACACATTAGTGTTTTCAGGAGCCACAGGAGGAATTCAACAAACGGAAATGGCTTTCCGAAAAATAAAAGAAGCGATTTGAAAGTACACACACAAACATCCACTCAACGGGTGCCGCTCGCCGGAAGCTGAAAGTTTCTTCCGCTAACAAACTCGACAATGTGATGACCGAAAATTATGCTCTATATAAGTTTTTACGATACGTGTGTTGTACAAAGTGGTCCTGCTTACTTAAACCAATCACAAAGGGTTCTAAACAAACACAAACACTTTACATACACTTATACTCCCTATAACCGCAGGTCCTTAGGCCGCCTCGCCTGCCTGCTTTGAGTAAATTAATGTAAATAGTTTTTGTGCAGAAGCTCTTGTGATATTTTTTGTGTTTCACGTAAGTTTGAGTTGTAGGTACATTACCTATTCTAACTTGAGTGTTCACTAGGAAGGTATATCCATTGGTAAACAAACAGTACGACCTCATTTTGCTTATACTTCCTTGCAACAACAACAACAAAAAATAAACGTTCTATGTGGAATCCTTTTTATGCTCTGACGTTCATTAAATTGTTTGATACCTTGGCAGCATCCCGTGCGCTATCCTATCGGAGAGATTTGGGACTGGGGACGTAGGACGAGTCTTTTGTTTAATTGAAAAACGCCCTAGGGGCAATATAATGAACGTTTCGCTTTTTATCCGCCACCGATTGTCTCGTTTATAATTCGTCATGTTGAGAGATGACTCAAGCGATAGAACAATTGCTGTTCCAAAGGGCGATAAACCATTACTTTGCGGCGCGTCGCGCGTCGGCGAGTTTTACGGAAGATGACTTATAAGTCAAATGAAAGCTTAAATTACAAAAGAAAGTCCAACAAAGAGGAACTTAAATTTCAAATAAAGATGAAGTTAAGGGTTTCTATTGAGCTATTTTGAGTTTAAGTGGTCCATTTTGTTGTTTCCCCTTGGGCTCAAAGGGTTGGTAACTTTTTTATTTTAAAGGCAATCAAGGGGCTATCTGGTATTGAGAAACTTTTTAATTTGTCGTAAAATGATTTATTAAGTACTTCAAACAGAAAATATTCATTTCAACCAATTATGCGGGAATGTTGGGTCCTGTTGTAGCTCCCTTCGACCTTATTTTCATTTTGCTTCATAATAAAATCGCATGAAGAATTTGTTTTAATCGTGAGAGAAATTCAATGTCCTATTTTTGAGGAAAGTTTCATCAGGAGAAACATTTCTGTTTGGTAGAGGGGATAGAGAAACTTAAGGCAAATTAGATTGTCAACTATTCTGTCAGTGAGCATGAGCAGGTTTTATCGAAGTTGTTGCTTTTTGTTTGTGTCACTTATCTCAGTCTAACTGCTCCTGGGTAATGGAAGCAAAGGACGTATTTTCAACCAACTATAGCTCCTTTATTCGGTTTTTGTTAGTCATAGAAATCCCAATCAAGATTGACCTTATTGTGTTGACGAGCGAGTTACTGTTAGTCATAATTGACATTTTATAGGTTGTTAAACGATGGTTGTAGACATGTTTCTTTTATCTGGCGAGCCTGAAATTTCAATTATGTGTGACATTTTTTTCGGTTTCTTGAAAGTTAATTATGGGCAACCTTTGATAGGAGTTTTCGAGTCCAAGTTCCAAGTTATGTTGCTTTCTGAGTATGAGCTAGCATTCCCATTGATTATGAAACACCAATGGCGTTTTAGTGGCTGCCTAGGTTGCGTAGGAGCTCGTTCGGTGACTCCGATTTTCTAAATCTTTGTTGATGGTTTTGGATTTCTTTCGGTCCTTCACGGTATAACGGAATCGCAGGTCTGATGCGGCCAATTAGCATCACCAAGATAGCTGATAATTTGACTTTGAAATTTGGTGTACAAACGATCGATTGTGGCATTGATTGTGTGCATTGGATTGTTTGGCATGGCACGCCATTCTCCATGAACCAGAAGTCGTCCAAATCCATGTCATCAACTTTAGTAGAGAAGGACTCTAGGCTAGCGTGGCTCTGTAACGCTTACTGTGGACCAAAGCGTTGTTTCCAGCCTCATCAGCATGAAATTGTCACACTCGTGAATGCGTAGGCTTGTCGAAAATAAAGTGCCAGTCTTCAAAGCTGCCAAAATGAAAATGAACTTCGACAGAAATTGTTATCTAATTTAAGTTGCGAATCGGTACTGAAGTGGACGCTTGTGGGTCTTCAATTGGTGAGCTAGTTGGAACTAATCCATGGTCTTTGTGATGATTACTCCTCAGGCTAGCCACTAGAGCACAAAGTTTTCTTGAAATCGATGGCAAGCTGATGTTTTTGAATTAAGTATGATACTCTCGATTATAGAAGGGGAGTAAGCCAGGAACAGATCAATAGTGTGAAGTGGGGGCCTGTGATCATCCCTTCAAAATAATGATCCCCGTTACTTCGGAAAGGAAGAAGAATACTCTCGTCTATGGAAGCCACATTCTTCTTTGGACGGTGAAGACGCGAATCTTTGGTTTAGTCCACTAGCATGCCAGTTTCCGGTAGCAGCACATGCATCACACTCTGTTAACCGCTTTTCCACGCAACCTTTTGCACTTTCAATCCCAAAAAAGCATGCCGAAGTTCAATCATATGTATTTCTCGCGGGCACTTAAAACTACACTTTTACACCTTCAGAAGACTCCCATTTTCGCCTATAGCACAGCTTCATGCACGTGAAGGGACTCCCTTTATTTTCAGTAGGTCTAATGAACTGGACTCCCGTGGGAAATGTGTCTACATTTGGTTTTTTTTTCTGGTGCTCCAACCGAGAATTGGTTTAATGTCTGATTCATCCAGTTGAGCATAGTTGCAATCATTTCTTATTCTTCTTTCTGACGCGAATTATGCAGCCCTGAACTGACAATCAGAATGCCTAACGACCGCCTATCCTTCATTTCTCTCCTTTTCTTAACGTCTTCGAAATTATTCAAGTGCAGCTTTTCTCTTTCGTTTTGAATCTGACTTTTGGCGTTCTCTCTATTTATCTAGCCTCTTAAACTTCTTGGTTTAGAATCTCTTGTAATTGGCATTGGCGCTTTAAATGCATAATCTTGTGGTAGTTTCAAAAAATTGCAGTTCCGATGTAGCAGTTCCGTTTCGATGCTACCTTGCCAACTAGCTTTTTGTCATGAATAATTTATAACTTCGGCTTCTCTTAGCCGATGCATTTCTTCAAAAGTTGCTGCTCTGCTTCTTCTATTTTCAAAGGGAATGCTAACATTTTTGTACGACTCCCCCAACGCGCTCGTCAGTGACAAAAACTTTCTCTTCCATGCTAAGCAGTTTGGCTTCTAAAATGTTTTTTTGATCCTCAGAAAGATTCTGTTGTGCTTCGACATGTTCGAGTATAGTTCATTGTGCTTCAAGCTTTTTTCAACAGAATATGCACTTTGTTCAAATGATCTAATTTTACTCGAATGAGTTTCTCGTATTCGAATGATTTATTCGTATTCGTATGATAAAGTCTTACTCAAATAATCTATTCGTACTCCAATGATCTTCACGTTTTCGAAAGATCTACTCGCTTTCGAAAGATCTACTTTTACTTAAATGATTTACTCGTACTCGAATAATCTATTCATTCTCTAATGACCTACAGTACTCGAAAGTTCTATTCGTTCTCGAATGACCTGCACGTGCTCGAAAGATCTACTCGTACTCGAATGACATAACTTAAGTATTCGAAAGATTTACTTGCACTCGAATGATATACTTGTACTCAAAAGATCTACATTTTCTCCTTGTTGAGTGTCACAGCAAGTGTGAACCTTTATGTCATTCGCACCCATTTCTCTTTCATTTTACGCTTAGAGCGTAAATCTATTCAATTTCATTGCCTAAATTTTTGGTAAATCCATCTGGTGTCGCAGACCTGGACGATGAGAAGTCTTTTGAATTTTCTAGGATTTGAACCCTGTTAAAGTCACTATCGAAACAAATAAATATGGTGGCGCAACAGAGTAAGGAACCCTGAAGCCTACGGCATTTCTCACAACCTATGGCAATGGGAATGAAGGGACCTATACAATTTTCTCCCGATTCTGAACGGTTAATCAAGTCTTCATTCATTTTCTCTATACACCAAATGTGTGAACTTTTATTTAATATTTGCGACCTACGTCTGCATTTCAGTAAAAACTTTGTGTTCAGCTCTTTTTCTTCTTCTCTTCTTCTCTATTGACGCTGTGGGAAGTGTGGCCAGGAGGAGCAAATTTCAACTCTCCCAGTATTAAATTAATCTTCGCTAGCCCTCCCGGTTCTGTCAATCCTTT
This sequence comes from Melanostoma mellinum, assembly GCA_914767635.1. Taxonomy (NCBI): domain Eukaryota; kingdom Metazoa; phylum Arthropoda; class Insecta; order Diptera; family Syrphidae; genus Melanostoma; species Melanostoma mellinum. Next base: position 179,022,107 of record OU612060.1, read on the forward strand.
TCGTCAACTTGTAATACCTTTTGCGAATTGTTCATTATTGTGAGCTTTTTGTAAAAGTTGCCAGGCGCACAGTCACAATTTAAATTTCTACCATTCAGCTTAGATTCATTTTGCAATTACAGAATAGGGGTGGTCTTTCCCATCACTTTGCTTACCCTCCGATTGCTATACAATTTGTATTATCATCTGATGTTGACTCGCAAGTGATCACAGATTCTATAATTATACTTTTCTACTTTAGGGAAAGACTTTCCTATTAAAACTAACGCCTGGAATGAGAATTTTTGCCACGGTAAATGGACAGCAAAGACATTCAGTATATTTTTTTCAACTAATGACATATGCGCCCCGTTCAATGCTAAGAATAGTATCTTAACTGATGTTAAGTTCTATCGCAGCATCAAGCAGAAAGCAACTTATGCAGAATGGATTTAGTAATGTTATTTTACCTTTGAGCATCAGGTATTCGAGAATCTTTCCTGATTTACCACTGCTAACTTACTGACCCTAAGCCACAAACTGTCTTGCTTCCGAGTCCGATACCTGACGACCTGTCTTTAATTTCGCAATTTAATTTGGCAGAAGTCACTTTCGATTCGATGACTTCACCTAAGACCAGTAACAAGGTGCAGAAATTGAAAATCCGCAATGGCCAACTGAACAAATGAACGATTGAGTGCCAAATCAACAAATCTGGGAAGTAAATTGTTCAATTTGAAGCTCCACAGAAGTGAAATAGAGCTACATCCTCTTGCAAGACTCTTTGCTTGCTGACTAAAATACCTGCAGCAGTTTAAAAGAACTACTAAATCATTGGGATTCTAGTAAAGCCCTCCTAACCAAGGTTCTACTATAAACCCATATAAGTTTGTACTTTTCACTCTTTACTGTTAGTAATTGCCTCCATCCATTCAGTACCTACTCATTTCATGGACCACGTTTCGTTTATTTGGTCCTTGCTTTGTTTCTAATGCTCTCTAAGGAATGACAGTTGAACTCTAACCCAAAACTATCTAGTCTATGTTTAATGTTCAATTTCAATCCACCGGCACTCACCGCACTGCAACATTCCTTCACCCAACAATTTCCATGCTATAGGAGCCACGTTCGCGTAGTAAACATTGCTCAACTCAACACGTGCTCACATAAAAGTGCACCATTTTCATAAACACAACTATAAAACGAAAAACTTCCCGGACGCCATTTACAGAGAGCTTCCTTCTAGTTTTTCTTTTTTTTTTTTCTTTATGACCCAACCACGAAATGGTACAATTGCTCTATACGAATACAATTTAAGTCAAAACTTGGAGCACAACTATACTTGGAATTCAATTAAAACATTTTTACTACAAACAATAAACTGCGATTCCGTTGGGCGATAACATCGAATAAAGTTAAAAGTGGTTTTGTGCAAAAACCGACAACCGGAGCGACAAAAAAATGAATAAAAAAAAAACTAAATCAGAACTGCAGTAATAGAACACCTAGTTGACCATTTAAGTTTGGCCACAGGCTTGACTAATCCTTACAATGCTCTATAGGTGCCGCATCATGGTGCTGCAGACGAAAAATGGTTTATGTTTTATTTTCAATGAGTTGTGTGTGCTTTTGACATAATTTTTTGTTGTTTGTATTTAAAAGGAAAAAGGGCACGTTCTTTATCCTCGTGTGATTTAATTTGAAACAGCACACTTCACTTTCTAGCGTGCGGTGATAGTTTAACAGACAAAAAAAAAAAACAAATTGCAAAGTGTTTGCAGCCAGATAGGTGCGGCATTTTTTGAATAAATCCTTGAGCAGAACTATAACTGGTGCCCGTGGGGTGATGATGGGAGGTTTGAAGTTTTAATCAGAAACATAAAATTGGAAAACGAGAATAGGAGATTGAATAGAGCTCCCACAAGAGGAGAAAAGACAACACTGAGCAACTTTAAGCCTTAACTGTTGTCTACCGCCACAACAGCTCAGTCGCGATACGTACTCTTCTGGCTATGCCCATGTCGCGATACAGCTCATACAGCTCGTTGTTGTATCTTCTCCACACATTGTCTTCACATACGGGACCAAAGATCATTCGGAGAATTTTTCTTTCGAAACGACCAAGGGTTTCCTCATCCGCTTTCGATAAAGTCCAGCTTCCGCGCCGTAAAGCAGGACCGGGGTGATCAAGGTCTAATACAAGGTTACCTTGGTTTTTCTAGTGAGGGTTTTGTTTCTCAATTGCCTTCTTAACCCGAAGAAGCAACGGTTGGCAAGAGCTATTCTCCGTTTGATCTCCGCACTGATGTTGTTGTCCGTGTCTACAGCGGATCCTAGGTAGACGAAGTCCTGTACTACCTCCAAGTTATGTCTGTCTATTGTGACGTTTTATGCAATTCGTCGATGTTCTGTGTCCTTGTTTGAGGACAGCATATACTTTGTTTTGCCCTCATTAACCATCAAAACCATTTTTGCCGCTTCTGTTTCAATACTCGCAAAAGCATCTATGACATCACACTTTTTTCTTCCCATTACGTCAATATCGTCTGCGTAGGCGCGTAATTGTACAGACTTTTGAAAGATTGTTCCTCTGGTGTTGACATTTGAGTTTCTTACATTCTTTTCAAGTATGATGTTGAAGAAATCGTATTAGAGTTTGTCCCCTGACCTAAAGCCTTTTTCGACATCAAAGGCCTCGGTGAGTTCTTTACCGACCTTGACGGAGCAGCGTGAATTCTTCAAAGTCATCCTCCATTGTCGTACGAGTTTTGCAGGGATGCCGTAACTAGACATGGCTCTGTACAGCTCGTCAAACACGGCCTTGAAGTCGATAAAGAGGTGGTGAATATCGATATTATGTTCTCGGGTTTTTTCCAAGATCTGTCGTAATGTGAAAATTTGGTCTATTGTGGACTTCTCTGGTCTAAAACCACATTGATAAGGACCTATCAAGTTGTTGACGTGGGGCTTCAGACGTTCACATATTACAGCAGACAAGATGTTATAAGCGACGTTAAGGAGGCTTATCCCTCTATAATTGGCGCAGTTGTGAGGGTCTCCTTTCTTTAGGATCGGGCATACGATACTGAGGTTCCATTCATCGGGTATGCTTTCTTTCTACTATATCATGCAGATCAGCTGGTGCATGCTCCTTTCCAACTGATCTCCAGCTGCCTTGAAAAGTTCGGCATCAAGGCCATCTGCACCTGCAGTCTTATTTGATTTAAGTTTGCATATAGCAAGCTTAACTTCTTCTAGGTCGGGAGGACGGCATTCTTGATCATCGTCCAGGCTGAATGGGGCAGTCTGCCTGACAGTGGAATTTGTGTCCTCATCGCCGTTAAGCAGTCTGCAGAAATGATCTTTCCAGATCCTCAGTAGCGACTGTGACTCTATAACTATGTTTCCCTGCTGGTCTTTACAGGCTTGAGTTCGGGGTTTGCCACCTTGGCAGGATCTTTTTACCTTTTCGAAAAACTTCCGAATCTCGTTCCTGTCATGGCACCTCTCGAGCGCTTCTCATGCTGCTTCTTTTTCTTTTTGAGAAGTCGGTGTTCTTCCCTTCTTTGTAGATCTCGTTATACTGATCGTAAGCAGCCCTCGTTCGTGTTTGCATAATCATTTGTCGTGCTTTTTTGCTTGGCTGCATTTACCTGCCTGCGTTCTTCATCGAACCATGCGCTTCGTTTTGGTGGCCGAGTGAAACCCAGAACCTCAGAGGCAGCGGTTCTGATGGCTTCTTGGCATTGCTGACACTCGGGTTCAATGCTTAATGCTTGCGGCATGGGATTCAAGGATAATTGAAGGGACACTCGATTGGAAAAGGCACTGGCCATCTCTTGTGATCAGATCCTCCTTACGTGTTTGTGTAGCTTACCCGAAATACTGAACAAGGGAGAAAATTGATTGTTTTGTTTTTAATTTATTAATTTCGTGCGATTATGATCCCCCACTAGTGGTAAGGACGTCTTCAACAGTATAGCAGTCCCCATTAAAAATGTCTCAGCTTTTTATCTTTCCCATTCTTCCAGACTTCTTGGAAAGTGCAGTAGTTATACCTGAATTGCAGTAGACTTCTAAAATTCATCGACTGCATTTTAACCTTTAAGGGATCTTACATTCTATTTGCAGATCCGTTTGTCTTTTGTCTTTTTTTTTACTCGCATACAGATGCTTTTACATGCGTGGGTAATTATCCACACGCACAACCTTCAACCTGGAAACCCTTGGTCATAAAAGGCTAGTAATCTGAGTACCCTGCTGCAAGGTTCTCTCACCAGAACTGTAGCTCATCCAACACCATTCCTATTCCAATATCCTGTCCTAGTGTTGAAAGACACTGAGAGGCCCTTAGACCAAATACGTCGTAGTAGCTCATTCATTAGTCTTTGATTTTTGACACCTGAGGTCGGTTGGTTCTGTAAGTCGATCTCATCCGATCTCAGTAAGCTCCGGTAGACAACTGCTACTCGGGTAGTCAATCATTACTCGCAGAGCATTATATTGTTGCCCTTTGGTCTTCAAATATCACTCACTATTTAAGCAAGTCACCTCCAGTTGGACCAGACGATTAGTACCTAGTGGTTACCGTGGTGGAGTTAGGAAGCACAATTATCGTGTTCTTAGAGTGGCAACATCTGTGAACGCCGCTTAGCAAACAACAATCAGAGTCTTCCTGACCACAGTACTTACGATTACGATTTATGAATGGACGTTAAAACTATACTGAGCACTTGTTCTCACAATACTTTTCCCATAGTGGCAACATTAATGAGAATAGATGGCGTTTAGATCCATTTCAAGGGTTTAACCGACTTTCATACTTTAGATAAAGTGTAATAGATCAATAATTTTAATGAAGATATGTAATTCAAGGAAGGAACAAGACACGAAAATGCTGATAAAGTTTTCCTGTTGATGATAGCTACAATCAAGAGCAACAATGTCCACAGTTTTACATTACACACTTTACTAAGAATTTAAAAAGTTCATTAAAAAAATTAACAAGAATCGTCACAGCCATTTCTGTGAAGTAAGCATAAAGTCAAGAATTATAGATACACAAAGTATGTTGAAAACCATTTGCGAATTTGGAATAAAGCATTTCTTGGTCCTTTTAACTTTAAAATAAATAGAAAACCGGTTGAGCCCTTTATTCAGAAATTGCTCTCTTCTCTTTTTCCTGACCATAGAAGCAGAAATTTATGTTTTCATTTGCAAAACTCTTAATTATCAAGTCAAAGCCTTTTGACTTCTTTGCACAAAAATTTTATATTTTCCTCAAAGTGACATATGCTCGTATGCACGTGTGTTGTTTTCATTATCCAAATCTACATGTAATTGCCTGCTATGACAACAACAACAAACACCGATAGTCAAGGAGCAAACTCGAAAAAAATAAACCCCTTTTGCTAGAAACTTCTGTCATTTGTATCAGAAGAAGTAATAAAGACTCTTTTGTTTATGATCCTGCTTCCTCAAGCGATTTGTGTAATCTCTTTTTTTTCTTCTTTTTATTTGAATATCTCTGAAACGCCATAGTACCAATAGGTTGCTCCAACTCCAATCCAAATGTTACAAATTATTTCCCAACAACTCGAAACAACTTTTTGTCATGCCTGACATGAAATTCTAAAATAAACTAATAGGAGCGAGGAAAAACTTTTACCTGGGATGAAAAGCAAAGAAAAGTAAAGCAAAAAAAAGGAAGAAGGAAAAAATAAATCTCTTGTTTTTTTTTTATTCTCGTAATGACGATAAGAATGTTTTTTGGTGCTCCATCTTCACTAACAGAAGAAGCGCATTGTATGTACTCATACGTCAGTGTGCAGGTGAAAATATGGAAGCAATAAGTTGCTAGGATACGATGATGGCAAAATCTCTTTTTACTAGAGAACTAAGCGATAAACTCAGTAAGAGTAGGTATAAGTTTAAGTACTGAAAAAGGAAAGCTTACAAATCTTTAAATAATAAATCATCTTTCGAAAAACATCTTGAATTCTAAAAGATCTGTTTGTTCATTATTCTACTTTACACAATAAACTTTGCTATTTTACGATTAACTTGCGTGGTGAACCTCAAAACTTGAACCAACCTGCCCTTCCAGCCAGCCCTTGGCTAATTGTCTCGAGTAAGGAACACGAGGTTGATAAAGGACGTTCCAGACAGACGCGTGCTGCCTTAAGTGTGTTCTTCTTCTGCTGTGTTGTCTTTCATATAGGTGTTGAATTAAGATAATGGAGAATTGTCCAAAGGCACTCCACCTCGGCTTTCTCTGATGCTGTGCTTTGAGCATGATGTGGTCAGGTCAACGCAGTTGCTTAGTTTTAACAGTTCATGAGCTATGAATCTTCTTATTCATTCGAATTGCAATGAGCTTTATAAAACCCAAAGAATTTTGCTCTTTAACCGTCTTTTTGATTCTGTGAGTGAAAGCGTGACTACTAACTACTTCGATCCTACAGGGCCGGATCAGCCTTATGTACACAATGTGCGATTGCAAAGGGCGCTAAGTTCTGGGGGCGCATTGCTAAGAGTACATTAACTCAGTTGACTTGAATCTTGAATATTTGACTTAAAAAAAACGACTCAAATAAGGGCTTTCTGCAAATCTTGCACATGACGGTAGTTTTGGGGCGCTTTCTGTAAGTCTTGCAGAGGGCGCATTGTCATGGCATTCTCACGGGTCACAACTCATTGCGTATCCGCATGAAAAAAATGGGCGATGTGTATATGGGCGATGACACGACGAAGAGGCAGAGGAAGGATCATTTCACTTCCTCTGTGAGTGCCCAAGTCTGGGCCCACATTTGGCAAAATGCAATCGGAGAATACTTCTGGACATCTCCAAACTTCCACTGATCAGTATCCTTAAGCTCACCAACACACAACACCCCCACCTCCTGCCCCTTCTCATCCTTCGTTATCCTGAGGAGAACAGTGGATCCTTGAGATCCTCTTGCTACTGCTTCCTCTTTTTAACCGAATCTTATCTAGCTCAAAGACATTTTCAAGAATGAGTCTCCGATTGATTTTAACATTTTTGCCGATCGGCTAGTTTTTGTTTGTTATTGCTCCAGTGACAACTCGCTTCCTGCTCTCGATGTACCGCGCCGCCCGCCGGTCTGAGTTACCTCTAGAGTTCAGCCTATTTGGTATAAAAATGATGTTGCATTGCTGCTTGCTGTCCATGATCCTTGTTGCTCTTGCCAAACTTCAAACCTGATTTTATCCACTCAAACTTTCCTAAGCGTTGCTGGCCATCGGTAAAAGTTCATAATGTTCTTGCTGAATGAAGGTATAGCTAATGTAACCAGAAAAATGTCAGCTCCATCTAAAGCTCGTCATGAAGAGTGATCGGAACTCTGCCTTATCTCGGACGTTCATTCCTTCGCTGACCATGTAGTCGGAATTTCTCTGTAGGCATCCTGAACAGAGGAATGAGCTAAGCAGGGATGTAGAATGTAGATGCTTGTATTGTATATAATAGTTTTGAATAAATCGTTCCTATCATTGCCTTCAGAACTAAACACAAAATCCATAAGAAAATGGTGTTTATCTATCGTGAACACCGATCTTTTGTGAAGTCAGCCAGAATATAACGATTTGATGCGAGCTCAAACAGATATCTTGCGAAGAAGCTTCGACATCTAACATGTTGTTTGTCATCATCTCATCACTCATCACCTTTGAAGAATAGGTTCTCTGGTGGCTTTCTTAGCACTGCCTGTGTAATGTGTAGTATCCACTTCAAAACTTCAATGTTTTCTCGAAACTTTCGAGTGTCTCAAAAGGCTTCATCTGTTTGAGCTTCGATTAAAAAAAAAAGTAAAGGGATGTCGCAAAAAGATATGGATACCTCGGTGCCTTACGGATTTCCCGGGTCTTTAATTTTCACCCGATTCCGAGCCACCAAGTTAAAAATAAATAAATAGGGTGGCGCAACAGAGCGAGGAGCCCTTGGGCGTAGCGCATTTTTCACAACCATGCCTTGTGCGGGAATGGAAGGTACCTACAATTTTCTGCCGGTTCCAAACGGCTAATCGAGAAAGCGCTTTTGCAATGGCAATGAATACTAACGGAGGACTTGCCAATTCCTCGCGAAAAGCGATACCCGTGGAAAAAACATTTTTGCCTCTGTTGGGATTCGAACTCGAACCTCTGGATTAACAGGCGGACATGCTATCCATCACACACCGAGCGACCAAGTTATAGATTTTTTCTTAACGCAGAGTATTTACTCTCTGAAGACTTGCCAACTCTTCGAAATAGGCACAACCTGTGAAAGTATGAATACGTTTCTTTCCTTTATGTTTATGGGATTTGAATCTGGAACTTCCCAGCAATGTAGCCAAGGTATTTTAGCTCCTTGAAGCAAAATATAGACTTCTGGACATTCACGGTCAGTCAAGTTTCCTTCAGCCGTTCGGCAAAAACCTTCAACAGTTCGATGTGCTCATCCACCAGCAGATCATCCAAGTACGGAAAAATTTTCTCTCGCTGCTGATGCGGCACCACTTTGTCCATGAGCTTATAACTCTGCGCTGGGGCGCATTACAGAGGCCAACCTTAAACTGCAACAGGGGCATGCTGGGCATCGTAAAAGCAGTCTTTTCTCGGGATTTTTTCTCCAGTGGGATTTGCCAGAAAGCATTCTTAAGATCCACGCACGATTTGAACCTAGTATCGTGCAGACGCAATAGCAATCCCCCCTATATGAGAGATTGGATACGCATCCTTCTTGATTTTTGCGTTAACCTTCCTGTAGTCTAAGTACAAGTAATTTTTGCGGGGCTTATGGAGTAATACTACAGGTGGCGCCCAACCTGGGTCCCATTATCAGCCGGACATTCTTACCACCACACCAATTGTACCACGTGATTGCCTCTTGCTGTGAGAATCTTAATACTTTCGAGCATTTTCTTTGCCATATGCTCTTTGTTTTTTACTTTAGGGAAACTTGTTCCGTTCTTTTTTTACCTATGCAGCTCACAGGCAATAAATCAGCATTGACTAGTGGACCTTGTTGCCAACCTTATTCCTCTTGTTGTAGTACAGCCGGTAGCTTTCCTCATTGAGCGTAGTGCTCATCGAACCAATAGGTTTGCACTTCCGATGGCGAATTGGCGCAGTTCTCATAGTAAATGCTATGACGAGCTTGAGCTTCTATTAAGTGGTGGTCCGAGTATTAGTTAACCAATCGGATAGAGACTGAAAGGTTGACCTGGAAAAGGTCAAACCCTGTTGTGTTCTATGTGCCCAATATATTCCAACGTTTCTTCTTCTTCTTCCCTTACGGAAGCCTTACGAGCTCTCAAAGGGAGCGGACTATCCCACTTAACTGCTTCACTTTATTGATCCGCTCGTGGGGTACGCCACGTCGACCTCGGAATACGACGGCAAACTTCCCCATTCTCACGTTCCCCGACCTACATCAAAAAAGTTGATCTGATTGGGCATCTGGAAGTGATTTCATGCAAGATGTGATTCCCGAGTGTCAAACCTAAATCACCCAATTTTTGGGAATGTCCCCGTCAAGGTCACCAAGAATATTCTAACCGATTCTACATACTTTTCTTATCAAGACGGTAGAGCCTAACTATTTATTACTATCAATTTTTTCGTGCTCGACATTCTCGCTTTTGACTTATACATGCTTAGTTCAGATAGACAAGAACATATCCTGGTGGCTACCACCACAATAAGCTTATATCGTTTGTCTGAAATAATAGGTTCGCCCGTTAAAGCCCTGGGAGCGTTTTTTTTTACCCAAACCCGCCCTGAATGTCAAAGTGTGCTTTTCAAGAGTGTTTTTTGAGCCCTGGATTTTCCCTGAGTTAGCCAACAACTCGCCCTGGGGTTTTAATGGGGCAGGTTTAGATAATGCGCCTGTCAAATAGCTTTTTTTTTTTGTTCAAATGACAGTGTGGTGGATGTGTTGTGAGTTTATGGTTTTGCGTTTTTTGAGAACTAGCAAACCTAGATTTTTTTGACAGCTCATAAGTTTGTCAAGTAAACCTTTGCCAACCTTGGGTAAATTTCGACGAACGAACCTGATTGCGCCTCCAAGTGTGCGATATCGCCTGAGTGATGGACGCCAGTCCAGGCTTCCTTAATTTAAACTACATCCTACCACCGAACGTACCTGTCACGTGGGAGTATAAGGTTCGACGCCCAAAAACATCGAACTTTACACTTCCACGAAAAGCGTTTTCTCACTTAGCCGTTAGGAATTAGCAGAAATGTGTAGGTCCCCGCTACTCCTCAACAAGGTAAGGTTCAACAATATGCGCTTAACCTTATGGGCTCCCCGCTCTGATCCTATTTATTTATTTTATTTTACATGCAGCCACAATTTCACTGAAATGTTAAGGAAAAAATGACTTTGACGCGACATCTGACATTTAACACGTACTAAGAAGATGAGGGGTTTATTGAAGTTAAGCCACAAAAAATTAGTACTTGATAAGCCTGCCACCTTGTGTCTGAGGAACATGACACGGGGAGAAAAAAAAAGGATAACTTTGAAAAATGAATACGTAACAAGTTGACATACTGCTTCGCCATCAATCCTCGCTTCTAAACTTCCCTTATTTGTCATAAAATTTTTAACAATCCATTTGTTTTCACATTTGCATTAAGTATCACCTCTTTATCGTCACACATACACACAATACTTTTAATTTTAAAAATAATTGCTTCCATAACGTTTAACGTCTCTGATCCCCCTCTATATGTACAATGGAAGACACAAAATCCTCGCAGTGCTCAGCCTTGAACGTCTTTTTAATTACAATAATTTATAATAAAGTCCCCTTTGTTACTCGTCAAATTGTTGTTTGTGCTGTTAGCATTCACGATTGATGGATGAGTATTTACAACCATCGCATCGCACAACATCCTTAGTTTTCTGCTGCTGCTTTTATTTTTACAACGAAGCAAGAACCTGACAGGATATAGGAGAAGTAAAGAGTATGAATAGTGTGTCAGGAAGAAAATTCGAGTGGTAGAACATTGTTTTGGCGCTTGTTTCGTTTGTGCAGTGTTTGGAAGAATGGAAAAGGTTGCATGGGGATTGAGTTGATCATTTTGTGTTAGCTGATGCTCTTAAAATAAGAATTGTAGTTGGTTGCATTGTTTTGCGACTTTGGAGACAAATTTTTCTGACAAGTCATAGCAAGAGGGTTTTTTTTTGGAAGGAGGTAATGAGTGTAACAACTTATGAAAGCTCTGATAATTAAGTCTTAACTTGATGTGCTTGTGCGAAGTTACTCGTTGAAGTGAATTCATATTAATTTAAGTGGACATTTTTTAGTTTAGCTGGTCCTGGCAAATTAATAATGTCCTTTCAACATATTTCTCTGCTTATGATGTGTTTTATGACTATGATTATAAAGTTTACATCATTTTCAGTTCAATCATATAAGTTTTTGAAAAACAAGTTATTAACAAGGTGAAAGGATTTAATGAAATTTGTTTTGTTGTTCTCGCTAGATCCTGAACAGTGTAGAGAGATGAATAGTGTGTCAGGAAGAAAATTCGAGTGGTAGAACATTGTTTTGGCGCTCGTTTCGTTTGTGCAGTGTTTGGAAGAATGGAAAAGGTTGCATGGGGGGGGATTGAGTTGATCATTTTGTGTTAGCTGATGCTCTTAAAATAAGAATTGTAGTTGGTTGCATTGTTTTGCGACTTTGGAGACAAATTTTTCTGGCAAGTCATAGCAAGAGGGTTTTTTTTTGGAAGGAGGTAATGAGTGTAACAACTTATGAAAGCTCTGATAATTAAGTCTTAACTTGATGTGCTTGTGCGAAGTTACTCGTTGAAGTGAATTCATATTAATTTTAGTGGATATTTTTTAGTTTAGCTGGTCCTGGCAAATTAATAATGTCCTTTCAACATATTTCTCTGCTTATGATGTGTTTTATGACTATGATTATAAAGTTTACATCATTTTCAGTTCAATCATATAAGTTTTTGAAAAACAAGTTATAAACACGGTGAAAGGATTTAATGAAATTTGTTTTGTTGTTCTCGCTAGATCCTGAACAGTGTAGAGAGCTCATTTTAATGGAGTAAGTTGTGTTCGTTGGGTGGTGACCATGGCGTAATGTTGAGCATATTTATTTAATTTTATTTAATTCATTTATTTGAAGTATCTTTTACATTGGGCTAAAAAACCTACTTTTAAACTATAAAAGTTAATATAGTTACATTGTTTTGTAAATTATGTAGAAATTCTACTTGTTTGTTCACAAAATCAATACAAACAGTATAACAAATGCAAATACCTACATATCTTCATATTGGTTTAATTCAATAACAAGTGTCTGAATAAAACTGTCTCAAACTGTGTGGTGCCGCGAAGTCTTCTAATGACGATGGGTAATCTGTTGCAATGCCTTACGACGTAGATAAGAAACTGACGCTCAGAATTTCTGCACGAAAATCTTGGTTGTAGCAACATAAAAGACCGGGTGCTCATGATTATTTTATTAAGAGTTTTAAGGGAAAAATATTGCAAATATGTGTATAGATCACAGCCCAAAATATTACTTGAATAGTTAGAAATTTGGTCGTACCGTTTGAGACCATTAACGCAACAGTAAGATTTCTTTTCGTTTCTGAATTATGTCATGCAATGATTTGACACACATAAGTTTTTATAGGGAGGATTAAAGACTTTACTAGTCTGAGTCTTATGTGATAAGGGGTAAAGTGCTTCGATTAAGATAAACTACGTAAGAATCCATATATTTTTGAAACGATCATCTGAATATGGTCATCCCAAGTAAGAGTCGAGTTGAAGTTCATAGCCTTATCGACATACTCAATTAGTTCGTTTCCGATAAACAGTGGGGGAAAGTAGCCATGGTCGAGTTTAGTTTTTTAAATTATTAATGATTTTGACTTTCTTGGATTGAGCCTCAGGTTATTCATTTCAGACCAACCAACGATTCTTTTTAAGTCAGAGTTTAATCTATCAACACCATCCTCAATCATGCCTAATTTATAGCTAAGGCGAACTTGGGCATCATCCGCATACAAATCTAAGCAAGAATTTTTAACCTGAAGACCTGATGGCCTTCCATCATTGATAAAAATACTGAACAAAAGTGGACCCAGAATCGATCCCTGAGGGACTCCAGAATGGAGTCTTAAATTGTGGGATGTTTTTTCACCAATGACAACAGTTTGGCTCCGACCACTAAGAAAGAATCAAAGCAGCTGCAGAGTGTGAAAATTGAAATTGGTTTCTAGGTTTAGTGTTAAGTCTCATATGATTTACTGTGTCGAATGCCTTGGAAAAATCTAACAAAACCAATAACAAAACCTCGTCTCTGTCAATGGAATTTCTGTTGTCATCTATAAAACCTTTAAAATAGCGGAAACACAACTGTGGCATTCTCTGAAACGGGACTGCTTATCACTTAACAATTTGTGTATTTTTAAGAACTCTGAGATCTGTTTATGTCAGATTTTTTCCAAGATTTTTGATAAGAACGACAAAACTGATATCGGTCTGAATTCTTGCTTTGATAGTCGAGTAGCTGGTTTTTTTAGGACCGGTATTACTTAAGCTACCTTCCAAATGGCTGGGAAAGAAGATGTCATTTTTATGGTATTGAAGACATTGTGTAAGAACCGGAAGTATATGGGGTAGGATTATTTTGACAAAGTGAGGGTGTATTTCATCAAGACCTGTAGCTGAAGATTTTATCTCTAATAAAGCACTCAAAATATCTACATCACCAACCCCTTGAAACTGGAACGAATGCTCAAAATCAGGGTCAACAACCTGATGGAATTCATCCAAGCCCGGGTTATCTCGTACGTTTCCACATTCGGGGTCAACAACCCGAATGCTTTGACAGGATGGAAAATTTTGATTTTTGTTGCATTGAATTTTTGCAAACTCTATATTCAATTGATTAGGACAGACATCTGAAGGACACATTTCTTTTTGTCGACCAACACCAACCTCTGGTATATTTTTCCATAAAGTTTTAGATGGAAGGTTCTTGTTGAAATGCTTTGAAATCATCATCAAAGACAAAAGTGTTTTTAACGTTTATCACCTTCCGCAAAGAATTTTTCTGAGAAGAAGTTTTCTGAGAAGAGTGAGGCTTTCCCACTTAGCTATTCGGAATCGGTATAAAATTGTAGGACCTTCAAGCGCGTAAGACTTCCAGGATTTCATTGCTTTGTTCCGCCACCATTTTGATTTATTTATTTGTGCATTTTAGACTCTTTTGTAAGGTAAAGGACTTGTGCCTCTGACAACACCGAACTAGGTTTATACTACCAAAGATGTCAGACATAACCTTAAAGTTGCAGGCTACAATTATTGTCGACATCAGTGCTTCAGTAATGCGCTTCTTTTTATCCAGCCGAGGTTCCATTTTTCAGAATAGCTAGTGTGTTTCTTTAAAAGAGTACAGACTTATTCAAAAATAGCTGGAAGTAGCTCTGCCTGACCAGTAGGCTTGGCACAGACAGCAGGTTTATTTACGGTCTTAGCTGACACATGAACTAGCAAACGATAGCTCTGGTGGATCATCAGGTTTACTTATACGCCCCCTTCTGGCACACGAAACATAAGGTAATAGATCTGGCATTTAAGGCTTCTTTCGATCAGAAGGTCTTTTACGGCCTCTTGTGACACAGTAGACGCACGAAAACTGCAAACAATGTCTTGCCACCACAGAGGGCCTGTCATAAGCAATAGCTTAACGTTTCAGTCGGGGATTTTATGTGGACTGAGGGTTTATATTTATACTTCAGTTCCAGCTGATGAATGATGATTGATAATGAAATTTATCTTGTCCAAGGAACAGCATGTGAGTTATAATCGGCGAGTAAACAATGAACTGCTCGATCCATTACCTTTGTCGTTGAATTTATACTCAGCGCATCACTGTTGGGGTTGGTTAGACAGTTCTGGAACCTAAAGATCATGTATAAAGCTTGAAGAACTTTTCTTGAAATCCGCACTGAACTTTTGCAGGCATATTTTCGTAGTTGCTAATGCATTTTCGGACCAACATCGTAAGAAAAGCCACAGAACTTTATTACTTTCAGATGATGCACTGCTTGCCCGTCTTTGTACTAATCGTTAAGATCGGCTAGTGGAGGTTGGTGGGAGCATATATTGCTTTTCCTGCTTGTGGATATTATTAGTAGTTCTTTGCAATTAGAGGACCATGTTGATGAAAATGGGGTTTTTTAGAAGAAAGCCCAGCTAGAATCATATTGGGATATGTTGGCTTCGGTTAAGAGTGCAATAAAGAACTGGGGTTGAATTACTGCTTCGATGATTGAGAGAGTGAGTTCTATTTTTCTTTCAAAATTCGTTCCATATTACCCAACATTAGTCTGCTGTTCATTTATCGACTTCAATTCGTTCAAAAACTGATGAAAGGATGTCAAACTGTTGTCTTAAAGTGCTCGATAACTGGAGAAGTAATGCCAAAAGCACATGATTCAGTAACGTATTACTTGATCACTTGTGCGGTTATTCGGCCCCTGGTTCTGAGTCTTTGGTTGGTGTTGTTTCGTCGCATCGTAAATTTAGGGCATTGAAATCTGCACCAACGTGTGTTGGGCAAGAATTTTTCTAAGAAATAAAAAATAAAAAAAAATTATTAAAGAACGCCATAGTTGTTCAAGAGAACACTTCTGCTGGGTTTGCAGTAGCGCATTCTGTCACTCCAATTTTCCTTCTTCTTCGTGGTATCGGGCTGAAGCTCACGGTTTTCGTGAACGATATTGGCCTTAAGTGCTTGATGAATTGCTTCGAGATTGTTGGCATAACATCGGCTCTTCACGGCTTCCCAGAAAAAAAAGTCAAGTCAAATCGCAGCTGACATGGAGCTGCTGACATATGGCTCTGAAACTTAAGCGTTATCGTCGACCAAAACTAGTAAAAGTTTTCGTGAAACATAAATTGAGTCACACGCTGTCGCTTACAGCAGTCACATTCTTGCCTGCGTACACCGTATAGGACGGCGAGGATCAAAACTGTTGTTCTCTGGCATGCCATTTTCACGAACCTTTCGTACAAACTCGCCTACAGTTGGATCAGGCTTCAGTGTCAAAAAAACATATGATTTAAGAAATTACCACTAGATGACCGTAGATGCTGAAGGCAAACAGTGTAACGTAATCTTCGGCTTCGATGACGATGGATGTCGTAAGGGGTTAGGGGTAGTCAGAATTTTCAAAAAATGAATTTTTGTTTTGCAGTTACTTAAAGTATAGTATCTTAAAAATATTGTCAGAAAGTTTGAAGTGAGTCCGAAGATATCTTTCCACTGACCACTGTAACTCAAAAACCGCTCGATAAATCTATCTGGAATGAAAATTTATATAGCTTTTAGAAAATTAGAAAGGCTAATGCTTGCGCTCTGTGATGGTCATGCTGTTGTCATTGCCAGCCTTACAGATATGCACTTTGAAATGCGAGACAACCACTCTTTTATAAGGCATCCGTCTTTTATTTCACTGTGCAACGGATTTTGCCTATTTCGAGGCTTTATCTCGTCCGGTCAGTGTCCGTGGACCAGACTGACTAGCAGTCACGGTTTTATTCACCAACGTTTCGATTGGACCTCGAGGAGTTTTAACCATGCTGACTTCGTCCTTTCCAGCCAGCGTCTGTGGACCGAATTTGCAAGCCTTGTGACTTCCTCCTCCAGTTTCATTCACCGACTTTCCAGTTAGACCAAGAGGAAGATTGCAGAGCTTTCGGAAACCTTCTTCCTTTTGACCCTGTTCGCGTTTACAGAAGTTGGGGTGACTGCGGTTACGGTAGACCGTCCTAAATTGGTGGGTGAGACCTCTTCCGACCTGTCCCTTTTCGCTGCCATTAGCAAAAGTTTGCAGCTTAGTTCAGTGCCTTCGGCCACCCTGGTGTCCTCTTTGCACTAAGCCTTTGCCGCTCGCCTTCTCTCCAGCTTCTGTTGGCGCCTGGAAAGGTGTTCTCTAGAGGATGCCGTCGTTGGAGTGGGATGTACTTGTTCAGCTTCACTCAATCCGGTGGTAGTACCGCTTTGGTCAACAGCTTAAACCGGATGAGAATTTAGCTTTAGAGGTAAGACCTCCGAGCTGCCTTCTTTATCTTTCCAGCTCAAACCACGAAGAGCTTCACGGAGACAAAGTCATCGGTTACGGTACCTTTGACTTGCTTGTAACCACCAGTAAAGACGGAAGATAGTGTGTTAGATGGGACCTCCAGAATCCGTGCCCCTGCCGTGGAGGATTTTCGCTTTGACAACTGCCACCTGAGAATAAAAATCCTTAGTTTTATCTTCCATACTGTTTTTTGATAAATTCTTGGTTTTTCCTTCATAGTCGGGAAGGAAAAAACTGTATAAGTTTCACTCAAATCTATCGAGCGGTTTTTGAGTTACAGTGGGCACCGTAAGGACCCATTATTAAAACCTGTTCAACTTAGACCGCCATAACTTATAAAATAATTAATTTTTTTTTTTTTTTGAAATTTTTAGTGAAGTAATGTTAAAGTATGATGAAATGATACTATGTTTTTACTTGTGTGAGATTACCTTAATTACTAGTAAAAAAAAATATTAAAAAATGGCATTTTTTCACGCTCCTGACTACACCTAACCCCTTAAATGCTGTGGAATTACAGAACACGACTTGAAAGGCTTTTATGTTCTTTTTTACCAAGGGCGAGGTGTTTCTTTTGTCATTGAGCTTGTCTGTTCGGATTATGTGTTTCTAACGTCGATTTTGTTCCTCTTTATAAGCTTCTTCAGCCCTGCGTAACTCGAATATGGTGGTGCAGCGAAGCGTTCTTGCTGGGAACCGCGATACGAGTCTTTTCGACAGCAGACCCGAAGTCAGTCCTCAAGCACTTTTTATAACCTCTTTTTGATGGAATTGATTTCTAATGCCATTTCACATCTTGTCGTACACGACTTTCACGAAGAACTCAGTGAGAGCTGTAAATTAGTATTCATTTACTGTTGTCTTTGAAGTTGTCTTCGGCCGATTGATATGCGGACGCACATGTAAGAAGCATCTTCTGTTGCGTGATATTTTTTAATTGACTCTTTTTGGAACAGTTTTGTAATGACTCATTATCGCCTTTCTTGAGGAATTGGCAATTTCTACGATAGTATTTCCAAGCCATGAAAAGGCTTTCTTCATCACCTTTTTGGAATCGGCAAAAATTGTAGGTCTCTCTCACTTCCTCACAAGAAATTGTTGAAAGAAATACGCTAGGCCCTGGAGCTCACCGTTGTGTTGTGCCACCCTGTATACTTATGTTTTACCCATTACATATTTGACGACCCTTTTTTTATGTTCCACACACCACCAACGTTCCAATGACTCTATTGATAATGTGGCGCTGGCCTATCTGTTAAAAATATGTTATAATTTCCTTTCCTCCAGCAACTTCTACAATCTCCTTAGCTAGTTGAATATCATCTCATACAAGTCAAGCCATTGATTAAAACTGATTCTCCTTGACCTAGACTTCGATGCACTTGTACCAAATTCCACTCCAAAACTCATAATCCTTGGTACTCCAATTGATTACCAAAAAAAAACACTTTCCACAAACAAAAATTATTAAAATTGCTCCCTCTATTGGCCCCTCAATTTGCTATGTACTCCTTTTCAAAGTAGCCATTTAGCCTTTTCCCAGGTTAACCCCTCTTGCCGTTGACTACTTCAAAAACTATTAAATTGTTCACTCAAACGGTTCGCTTTAGTTTTTCTGAAACAGAAAAAATTGCATGCCCTATTCTCTGTTGTGCTTGCGCCAACTGTTTTCCAATCGAACCATAAAAAAAAACCTATACAACAAAGCAAACACAAGCTTTGGGTTTTCTTTTTGGCCCGTTTAAAAATGCACATAAATTATTTCCCTTAAAATATTGCTCCAAGCATCAGATAGATGCTTCGAACCAAAATGAAAAAAATAAGAATCATTTTAAACATAAGTGCATCCTTCGAGATTCAGGACACTTGTCAGGCATAAAGTACACAACAAAGTGGGTGAGCCCAGATAGAGGAAGAAGAATAAAACCAAATATCGAGAGTAGAAAATGTAATAAAGCCCAGTCCAAGAGCGCATCCAACATCACCCTATATCTATCCAACTAAAGCTATTATCTTTTCATTGCTTAAAATGAAGATTTAACGTTCGTTACTGCTATGCTGTGCAGCCAATAAATTTATTCTTTTCCTTTGCCTTGAGCCAAACGCGATGGAGTAGTTTTAAATAAAACTAAAAAAATGGGATAAGTTCCATAAAAAAATATAATAAAATAAAAGCGTCTGATCCTCATGCATGCGAAGGAATTATTCCCTCTGATTTATTACGCAGAGTGAGTTATGCATTTTCAAAGCTTTTCTCAAGACAGGACATACATTTCTTTCCATCAATAGAAAACAGTATAGGTGGTATCTAGCGTGTGCTTCCAAACATCGTCCTTTTTTCTATCTGTGTGACTTTTTTTCTGTTTGCAGTTGCCAATTGGTACACTTTAGTTCGAATAAAAGACTTTTTTCAGGAATTTTTTCCTCGTCCATTATTCCACAGTTTTTGTGAGCACGAGGACGAGGGTTGTATTCAGAACAACAGGGAACAGGGAAGTGCATCTCGCTTAGATACTTTTCACTCCCCAAGAAGGACTTAGACTAGGACTGAGGACCGCACCATCTCGCACAATGCATATGAATAATAATTTTCAATATGAATTTTTAAATAAAAACCTTCAATGCCTCCTATCCATTGTCGGTCGGTCCATCATTGAATGATTGCAGCATGCAAAAAGGATATTAGGAAAAGGCGACGAACGACGGGCTAGTAAAGTATACTTCAGTTGTGAGAGAGAGAGAGATTGTTCGACGTTAAGAAAGATTTGTGTACGACGAGCAACCTGAGTATAAGGAGACCATTTGACTTGAATCTTGAATCAATTTATCGATAGTGCTCTGAGACCACCAACCTAACCTCAAGTGCTGATGGTGAAGCATCAAGAGATTAATAGCGTTGGTTTTTTTTTTATTTAATTTTTTCCTTTTCGTCAGAATTCCCTGCGGTCGTGCAGCAATCCTGTTCTTTTAGATCGATTTTTCTAATATTTTTTTCTGCTTTTATTCGATTCTATTTTATTTTACTAAACTTTCATGGAGTGAGTTGAGGGCAGGCCATTAAACATTCGCACATCTTTGTGGGATGTAAATTTCAATGGGAATAATGGAAGCAAAAGAAGAGGAAGAAGAATATTAAATCAGGATACGTCCATGTGGGGAATATATGCAATTGATTTTGAAAGCATAAGAGGCATTTATTTTTGGAAACTGTATGTTTGAAGTAATGGGCCGAGAGCATGCTATAGAAATGGCGTATCAATTGGGTGGGGAAACAAGTAAATTTGTCTTGGAAGTTCATTGTACTTACTGAATTCATAAAGATTGAATTATAAAGTTTGGTGGGCATTGCTGGTAAACCCTCACCGTATACGTTGTTAGGAGTTCATGGGAATATTGCTTACAGTTAGAAGTTATTAATTAGTTTCAAACTTGTTCTCTTTGACTGAAATTGAATTTCAACTCACGTTGTGAAGTGAAACAATGTTAAAATTTGAAAAGCTTTACAATGGGATAACAAAGCTTATGCCGACAAACATTATAAGGGTATTCATAACCCCTTGATGTGCGCGCTAATTATAAAAAAAATTCAAAATGTTATTATCAACTAGAGCTTACTAAAGTGCTTTCTACCTACTTAAAGGACAATGACTGAAAACTATGTGAAGGAAAAAAAGAAGTCTTTTTCTTTGACTATGTCTTAAGTTTTCCCCTCAAAGTGGGGCATCCTTATATTCACTGCGCTTGTGAAGCCTTCTCTTTCTCCTGAGGTCGTTCCGCTTTTTTGTACTGTTAAATGGAGAGTACCATAAACTTTCTTCAACGTGTATTTCGTGTATTTCGTGTATTTCGTGAAATCGAACTAGCACCCGTAAACGCTGATATGGAATGAAAGTCATTTCGTGTGCAGAAATTTACATTTAGGCCTTGGTGCTTTTCAGTCGATGTCCCGTACCCCACGAGCGGATCACTAGTGTGAAGCAGTAAAGTATGAGAGGTGTGATCCCTTCAAGCCCACGCTGGCACTGCTTGTAACGCTGAAAAATAAAGAAAAGTAGAACTTCTTATTCGGTCATCGGTCTAGATTTGTTGCTCCTGCCGTCATGCTTCTAATCCGCTTAACTGTTTTGCTGATGACTCACCCTCAGCTTTTCATATTCGTTTCCAAATTCACGTCCCTGCTCTTCGGGACGTTCTGACCTTGACAGCATTGTTACATAGAGATAGACCCCATGAACAGAGTAGAATTCAATACTTCGAAAACTCAATGCTGTCTCTTGTCGTTGAAGCTTAACATCCCCCATTGCCATTATCCATGAATGGTACCTGCATCGAAGAAACCGAAAAGCTGTCAGTACTTGGTATGTGTGTAAACCATGTCCTTCGTTAGAACGACCTCATATTTGAAGTCGCCAAAAACGCAGCTAAATGCTTAGGTTACTTAAGACCCCTTCTGATCTGGCTACAATTTATAAGGCCTTCATCCGCCCAAAACTCGAGTATAACTTCCATATCTGGTCAGTTGCTTCTCAAACATCTTTTCACTTGCTTGATAGGGTACAAAATAGAGCGTAAAAATTGATAGGTTAGTTCAATCGTAGAATCGATTGATTCTCTTGAACATCGTCGAAACGCTACCTGTCTCACTCTCTTTTATCGCTTTTTCTACAAGCAGTGCTCTAGCGAAATAGCCAGTTGCATTCCTCCCCTGAAACAGTTTAGCCGCAACACCCGTCTCGCTAGGAATGCCCACCAGTTCTACCTTGAGCCCAACTTCGCGCGTACAGTCAAGTATAGAGACTCTTATTTTAGTCGCACCACCCGTATGAGGAATGCTTTACCTGGCTCTGTAATTCCCCTACATTACGATTCCCAAAGATTCAAAAGCAACGTGCGTGCATCGGTGTCACCTATTAAATCCTCTCCTATTTTCCTAGCTGCTCGCACTGTGTTTTATAACATTATAAGGGTAGTCATAACCCCTTGATGTGCTAATTAAAAAAAAAAAAAAAAAAAAAAAAAAAAAAAAAAAATGCGAAAACATCTTCATCTCAGCTGCAGTCAAACTCTCTCCCTGGCTTTATCGCTATCGCATTTATGTCTGCTTGTTGCGTGGGATTTTGAAGGTTCGAATCCTCAGAAACATACAAATATTTTTTCTCCTGTATCGATGGTGATTCCATGTTATTAAAGTTATTTCTCGACAAACCGTTGGAAAACGTCAGAAAATGACAGGTCTTCTCCATTCGTCACAATATATGGTTGAGAGAAATCCGATAGGCAGCGAGCTCACCGTTCTTTTGCGCTACTCTTTATTTTTATATACTAACTTTTTATACATTTTCCAGGTAAAAAAGTCTAATGCCATAAAATTCTGAGAAGAACGAATTGCCCAGTGAACAACTCCATTTCGAGAATCGTGACATTAATCAATAGTCAAATCTTTCTTTCTTTCTTCAAGTTATCTAATACTTTTCTTCACGAGGTTAAAAGCATAGCTGGCTACTGAAAATTAAGGCAGCGGGGTTTTGGTATTCAAATAATGGGAACTATTTCCGAACATTCTTTATTAGAAATTTTCTGCAATGGTGGCGCTAACATGTTCAAAAATCTGAAGTGGTAAAATAATTGGTTAAAAGAAGGTCAAATGGAAGCCCACTGCTTTCTAGGGTACAGGCCAAATTATGAACAAAAATGAGAATCGGACTGGAAGCTAAACCCCACATCATTATTCTAGTGCTTGGTGTGTAGCCTGTCTTTTTGATGAACCAAATAGAAAAGCACAGGTTATGCAATAGTTTTATCTTACTAAATTTTTAGTACTCACATACAAACTGACTGCTCTCGTGACTTCATTCACTGGCTTCATGTTCTTATACAATTGCACCTCAAATGGTTCACCCGCTTAGTGCAATTTTGGCAAACATTTCGGCTTCAATGTTGGCTCCCGTCAATCGGAGCGAGTTTATTGCTATAGACATGAGCCGTAACATACAAATAAATAAATATGGTGGCGCAACATCTATCTATCTATCTATCTATCTGGTGGCGCAACAGAGCGAGGAGCCGCGGGACCAAGTGGATTTCTCACAACCATTGCCATGTGAGAGAATGGAAGAGGCCTACAATTTTTTGCCGATTCAGAATGGCTAATTGAGTGATAGCCCTTTTCATGACATTGAATTTACCATCGGATGACTTGCCAATTCCTCGCGAAAGACGATACCCGTGGAAAAGCAGTTTTGCTTCTGTTGTGGTTCGAACCACAAACCTCCCGGTCAACAGGCAGACATGCTAACCATCACACCACGGGTACCATAAGCCTTAACATCGCCCTACAAAAAATAGTCTAGATGAAAAAAATAGGCGCACGATCTAGGTGGCTAATTGACCGGCCTCAGAAATAAACTCTTCATCGAGTTCGCGTCTTTATTGGTTCCTTGTTAAGCGTGCCTTGTGTCATATGGCACCGTCAAGCTGAAACCGAATATCATGCAAGTCTAGTTCTTCCATTTTTGAAAAGAAAAAAGAGTTTGTAATCGTCGCACGGTAGCGCTCGCTTACAATTCACTGTAACTTTGAGATTCGCATCATCTTTGAATGATTCAACCAGCTCATAATCCGCACCAAACAGTGACATTTTCTGGATGCATAATAAGCTCTTGCAATGCTTCGGACTGCTCTTCACTTTAAATACAACAGTTTGGCTTGTTTACGAATCCATTCAAAAAACAATGCAATTCGTCGCAATCAAATTGGATCTTTGGGCAAATTTTTCAAGAGGTAGTGGAGAAAGTGAATTTTTTGATTTCTCGCCAGCACGCCAGCTCACATTTGTGAATACGCTGTGAACGTTCGACGTTTAAGTAACAAACATTTTTTTTAGTTTTTAAATCAAGAATTTATCTAAAGTGGCAAGTCCTCCGTTAGTAAATTCATTGCCACGAAAAGCGCTTTTTCAATTAGGCGTTCGAAATCGGTAGAAAATTGTAGGTCCCCTCCATTCCCTCACAAGGCATGGTTGTGAGAAATGCGCTAGGCCCAGGGGCTCCTCGCTCTGTTGCGCCACCCTATTTATTTTTTTAATCAAACTGCCAAACCTTAACCTCGTATATTAAAGACTCCCGTATATTTTTGACGTGAATGAGGTTCACGGCTCGCAAACGAAAACTCTCCACTTTGGTTCCACAATGCTTCACAAGTGAACGAAAATGACAAATTTGTATGGAATCACGTATTAACGAGATGGTCCAAAAGTGAGTACTAGGCTCCAGATGGTGAAATGACCAGCGTTGTAAATTTTATGTGAAATTTAGTGACAACGGCACGAATAACTGCCCCAGTAGGTCGATTGAACTGACCATAAAATGGGAGAAACACTCAAAGAACTTTCCCAACAAAGCACGCAACTCGACAATACAATTCAATAATTTGCAAGCTTTGTTTGTTTGTAAGGCGATTCAGGCTTAAATTATTGACCAAATTGATGTTGGACAGTGACACAAATTCACGAAACGTGCGTGAGAAAAAAATCACCCATTATATTCTATTGACGGACTAAATTACAGTCTTGTCTGTTTAAATTTTTTTTGTGTGTCTCTATCACTTCAAGTCTTTTTTTGTTTATAAATATTTTAGCACGAGAGATTTTTTAAATCTTTGAAAACCCAACAACTGATTTTCGTTTTCAATTACGGTTTTTAAATAAATATAGAGTGGAAACTGGGGGAATTTCGCAGACAGAAAAGGGAGAAAAGAGACTTTGAACATCACTGAGGGGGAATTTAGCTTGTTGTGAATGACAACACTGTTTAAATTATCCTACAAGGTATACATTACATCGCCATATCCTTTGTATTGTTCGTCCAGAATAAGATTCGTCCAAATTCAGGTTCTCCCCAATTGAAGCGATTTTACAGTTGCTGTAGAGGCAGAAACGCTGTTGACCATATTTCTGCAGTTGCGACAGCTAGAAACACATGAAAACGCTGTGTTGTTCTTGCCACATCAATGTCGGTAATTTCATACATCGCTGTGAAAACATAGTTTGACAGCTGAATTTGTCGCTCGTGCAATCGCAAAATCACTTTAGCTTGGGTTAGCCTTAAATCCAACTGCTTCTTCCTCCCTTATCCGTGTCGTCGTCCTCACGTAGTATAAAACAAAGCCGCTTTTCGCTGTCTGTCTGTATGCTTAGATCTTTAAAACTACGCAATTGATTTTGATGCGGTTCTTTTCTAATAGAGTGATCCAAGAGAAAAGTTTATATGTGTATTTCATCTTCATTTTCCCGCCGGAACGGGAACGTACACGGGAACTTAATAAACTGCTTGAACGGTTTCGAAATTCTCGTTAGGGTAAAAGGAAAGGGAATGGAAACGTGATCGAGAACTTAGTGTTGGTATTGAAAAAACTACAAAACTACTTAGCCGAATTGTCTGTAATTTGGAACAAAAATAGTCTAGATCCTTAGAAAGGACATAGGCTTCATTTCTTTTCCATATATTCCCTTGTCGGAAACTTCAAAAACACTGGGCCGATTCCAAAAATTCTGTTTAACTGCCTTATTGTCCATGAGCAACATAAACTATTAGCCCGATTCTGTCGAGAATCACTGATGCCTCACAAGTCACAACTTTCCAGTAGAGTTACAACTATCCACTCAACACTCATGTTGTGATGTGGTTCTCAGCAGGTCACAACGTTTTGACAGTATCGGGCTATCAGGAACGGGATTTCAAAATACCAATTTGAAAATGGTTTCACTATTGCAATACAGTGTTATCTCTAAGTAACAAGTAAAGTCATTTCCATATTCCCACGAAAACTAGGAAAATACTGGACCGATATACCAAAAAATCTTTCACTGCTAGAATGCTTCATTGCTTTTGAAGAACAACGGCTGTATTCCATGATTCCACCCCATTTTTCCATTGATATAGAAACTTGGAAACTACTTTACTAAATCCACTCTCGCGATGCGCCGCGCCGGGCGGGTCAGCTCGTCGCTTCTATAGCAATGTAATCAATGCCCCATAAAAGCTACCTCCGCATTCGACTACATAGCCACTTATTTGCTTGAGCTTCCTATTTGATCCTTTGATTGTAGCACAAATGGCACAGTTCCGAATCCACTTATTTACGTCGTGTCGGCTTTTACATGTAGCCGGAAAATGCTCCTTCAAACTCGCTGCAGCGTCTTTCTGACCGCCAAATGGTTCTATTGAAAGTATATGGTAAAGCTCTTTAGAAACCTCCATGATTTTTGTTTGAACTTCATTGCGACAGATTCACTGTCAGCAAATTCCCATTACACCTTGAGAACAGGACCCATTTTGGTTTTTCGTCTTGTTTTTTGCATGTGAGGATGAGTTCAATACCTGAATCTTCGCTTAAGTACTTTTTGTTCTTCGTTGGTTCAAAGTGCATGAAATTACAATCGAGTTAATTGCCAACTATTCGCGAAAAGCGATATCCGTGGAAAAACATGTATTTTTCGCCGATGTTTCTGGGATTCGAACCTTAAACTTCCTTTGGAAATGATAATGTGTCCCAAAAACTTAGCTCAGGCCTTGTAAAGTGGGCATTTCTCCGGATTCGACTTTATTATTCTCCCCCTGAAAAAAGCTACTCTTTTCATTTCCTTCACTCGCACACAATTTAAAAATTGTGTAATCGACATATTCCCCCAAACAACATCTAAGAAAACAGACTTCGTTAAAAACCTAACGATGCTGTGGAGGAAAAAACAACATCTAACGAACCCCAAACCCAATTTCGAAAGCAGTCAACTATAAGTCTTTCTAAATAATTTAGAAAGCTTCTCAAAAACTCAATAAAGCATCAAAACGCTTTACTGGCCAAAACTATTGTTACGTGATAAAAATAAAAAAGAAATTGCTCCCCAGCCGAACATTCAATTATGAATCAGAAATTCTTTTCTCGTTCCTATTTCAATCTATTCTTAGTCTTGAACCACATCAACGTCAATATACTGTCACAGACTTCATTACTTCTCATTGTTTCTCTAAGAAAGACAAAGGTACTCCCAAAGAGCTTATAACTTCCCTTTTATCCTACGTGATTTACTTTGGCACTAAAATCAATGGTTCCAACTTCCGTCGACCGACCGACGGACGTAAATCTAACAGAATTAAATGTTCCAAAGATAATTGAAAACTGAGAGACATTTTCTCCTCACAGAAAAAAAAAAGTAACTCTCGGCCACAAAACCTTGTCGGATTCAAAGCCAGACGGACCACGATCTAACATCAGAAGCAAAATGCAATTGCAGATGGTGCTCGTGCTAGGTCAAGCCTCTTCAATCTATACGACTATAGACAACATGTTACGGTCGACTGTACATTGGTTTAAGATGCAGCAAAGCTGCAAAGTTGCATTTCGAAAATTGGGACACAGCAACACAAGTTAGTAGATCGCTATAAATAGACGCTTTCCATCTTCCCATTTCCTGAAAGTGCTTACTTAAGTCTGCGGCCGACCGAGATAAGAGTGTTCAACCAATCTAATCTATTGTTAAACACTGTGCCAAGATTTCTTTGATTTGATGTGCGGATAAATGTCCCAGAAAATTCTTGACATCAATAAATAAAAATATAGAGCGAGGGTGTATGTATCCTACTTGGGTAGGAGGCAACTGAAAATACATATAGATGAAATACAAAAAAGAATAGAAATCCTTTTTCTAGCATTCCTTCTTATCCTTCGCTTTTCATTTTCAATTAACTTAAGGACCTATGGCGCAGTATGTTTAAGATTGAGGAGGTTTTTTTTTATAAATTTGATTGCGAAATGGATTTTCCATCTGACATTGCTATTTGGATAGGAAAAACTGATTTTTCATGCGTCCTACTGGCACAATCACGCCAAAAACAACAACAACAACAACGACATAATGAATGGTTTAGCACAAGAAGTTAATTAAAGGAATAATTGCGGTGCGAAATCCCGTCCTATTTGTCAAGCAGCTCTTATTAAGGGTCTCGTTATAGGAGCGGTATGAGTGTGATGATAAAAGTTCTATGCCACCGTTCTAATTGTCACTGTGGCTTGGTTAATCCCATCATTATTCAGGAAATCATTTTAAATCCCGAGAGCTCCCGCATAAGGAGCGGCACAGGACGCAGCCCAACAAAACAGTAGCATCAAAAGCGGTCCTCAGGTTGGATTTAAGAATTTTTCCGCACTAGCCGGTTAATGGATTTTGTCAAACGTCTTTAGGGCTTAACTTTGTGGGCTTTTGTTATTAATTAAGGAATGAGAAAATAAAACCAACCAGGACACAAAGAAATGAAGTTAACAAACCGGAAACAGGCCGATGCTGCTGTCAAGGGTAACTTCATAGAAATATTGTCCACCCTTTTCTGAGTGAATATATATTTTTTTGGATTAATCACCAAGGGCTATGGTCCAAGTGTTTTAAAGTTGTTGTTTTTTTTTTCTCTCCCGGTTTTGTTTCTTTCATCTTCCCTTTTATTGGAAAGAAGAAACAGAGGGATATTGAAATAGCTTTTGAGTTATGCCTCTCTGTGTGGTAGTTGCGGATTGCGGTATGCACGAGGATAAGAGAGCACGGTGTGTTTTTGGGTTAAGTTAAGAATTTATATGATCATTAAGTGTTGATATTTGTGGCATACTGCCTTTGGTGTAGGGAAGTGTTTTGGGGCTTCACTAGATGAAAATTTATTTATCACATACCTAGAAGGCCCTAGCTTTTTGGAATTCGATAAGTGGTTTTGTGGTGGTGGCTATGTTTTGCTTGAGGTGTTTTCGGTTTGTTCATAGGAAGCGGTGTGAAACGGGTTAGGTCGACAAGACATATTTTCATATTCAGGGAAATTCTAATTAGATTCATAAATTCTTAATTTTGTTTTTGGAAAGTTGAGTTGAAGACTAGACGGCAGTCGTCAGTTGGCCCTTTGGCAGCGGATGGACTTGACTTATTAAATATTTCATAAGACGAGCGATATTATCTCCTTAGTCAATTTTTGATGAAAAACATTAGGAAGGTAGATGAGAGGGAAAAAAAACTTTCAGTCTTAAAGACCTTCACATTTATGCTTGAGTAGGAGGAGGGTTTTGCAAATCCGTACTTGACATTACCTACCAAAGGTTTGGAGTTCTGACAAGCAAGGACTTCTGGTTGTGTCCTTTTGTTTTTATTGAATGTGCATTTTTCATTATTCAATAAGGCTAACTTCCTTGATTGTTTTGTTCTGAATGAAGGAGACAAAGAAGAGAAGGTATAAAAATGAGTAAAAGAAATTATTCCAAATCATTTTTTACACCGTCTAAATAAAAGAAATGGGCACGACTGGGTCGCACGAACTTGCGATCGTTTGCAGGGTAGCCAACTACACATTAATTATGAAAATTGAATCAAATCACGAAAAGAATTGAAAAAAATTAAATTAAATATTCCAAAAGTTTCAAGTGAAAATCTAAAAATGCAATTTTTTTGCAATTCCTTATACATATAAACCCTTAAAATTTATTCGAAATCGTTAGAGCCATTTTTTAAAAAAACGGTTTTTTATTTTTTATTTTTTTTTTAAATAAGGTTTTAAAAATTCAAGTACACAAGTTTTAAGATCTTGCATAGAGATGTATTGACAAAAAATTTGAAATAAATCAAAGATAGCGTTTTGAAAATATTCGAAAAAACAAAATTTTCTTTAAAAAATTAATGAAAATTCAAAAAAACTAGATTTTTCAAATGATGATATGCAATCTTTCTTAAACAGCTTAGAACTTCTTAAATATGAATTTTCGTCAAAATTATGTAAGCCATTACCGAGAAAGTCGGTTTTGAAGAAAACGGTACTATGGGGGGTACCGTTTTTAGACTTTTTCAAAAAAAAATTTTTACAACATAAGAACAGTTATTAAAAAATAATACCTCACGTAAAATTTTATCAAAATCGTTAGAGCCGTTTTCGAGAAAAATAGGTATTTTCATATCGGTTGTATGGCAGGTACCGTTATTTCAAGACCTAGAGACCCAATTCCAAAATCCCTTCTATAAGCTACTCCAAAGACCATAACTGCAAATTTTGAAGAAAATCGGTCAAGCGGTTCAGGCAGTAGATCCATATACGGACAGACAGACAGACAGACAGACAGACAGACAGACAGACAGACAGACAGACAGAATTGTAGGACCCACTTTTTCCGTATTCTCTATCATCGTAATGTCATATTTAGTTGTTATCTCAAAATTTTTTTTCTGCACGATTGCAAGACTTGCCTTATAGTACCTATAATCGCAAGTTAAAAGTGGGTATGGCTATTTTCTTACGATAGGAAAATTCATGCATCTTACGTTCACATCGAAAAAGAAAGCTGCTCATCAGATAAATCCTCGAACTCAGAGTTGCAGAGCGGTTGAAGAAATTTCAATACTTCATCATCCAATCACGCTTTTCTCTGACATTCAAACAACGAAACATATTTCGTTAAAGTTTTTGTTGCAGGTTGAAAGCATTCGAGTTTCCATCTTCAAGACAAAGACAACAGGATTCATTTTGACTGATGCCAATAGTTTTGGAATAGCAGTTGAGAGAGAAGTGGTCCAGTGAATTTGGTTTCACTTTTGCTCCGTTTAAGACTTTCTTTGAAGCACTTTTAAGAAAGGTCGTTGAGTGGCTGTGACTGTCGGAGGCCATAAGGGCCTGTAACACAAAACAACAAGGACTTGTAATACAAGTAAATTATGACAAGTGTAAAAAATGTCTGTATAAATAACACAAAGATACAAGTTCGCAGGGTCGTCTACAAGTGTAATGGACATAATCCGAATAGTTATGCGTACTCTTTTGGCTTAGCCCATGTCGGGGTATAGCCCATACAGCTCGTTCCCTGGATACTAGGCTATGGAAAAGTTTGTGCTGCAGAAGCCTGTCGAAAATCTTAATGCAGAAAAGATGATAAATAAATATATAAATAGGGTGGCGCAACAGAGCGAGGAGCCCCTGGGCCTAGCGCATTTCTCACAACCATGCCTTGTGAGGGAATGGAAGGGACCTACAATTTTCTGCCGGTTCCGAACGGCTAATCGAGAAAGCGCTTTTCATGGCAATGAATACTAACGGAGGACTGGCCAATTCCTCGCGAAAGGCGATACCCGTGGAAAAAACATTTTTGCCTCTGTTGGGATTCGAACTCGAACCTCTGGATTAACAGGCGGACATGCTATCCATCACATCACGGGTACCACCGCAGAAAAGATGAACCGTATTTTAAAAACACTGTTCCAAACTCATCTAGTCAGGCAATCCGACATCTCTCCGCTGCTGCAACAAGAAATACCATCGTTCAGCGAAGAAGAGCAGTTTTGGTTAGTGCAAATCGTACCAAATTATCTTCTTGAAGCACAAAGAAAATACATACACTACACGAAAGCAAAGTAGAAACGGCGAATATATTTAAGCACTTATATAGTGGCAGGAACGATAGAATTCTGACTTCCATCGTTCTTGCCACAGCAGAAAACGTTGAACTGCTAGAATAATCGGAGACCTTAGCAAATGGATTAACCAGAAACACGGTGAATTAAACTACTCCAAGAAGTTCCTCACTGAACACTGGTACTTCAAAGCCTTCCTGCCAGTGGCGAAGCGTCCATATAAGTCGATTATTTCCGACTTACCTTTTAAATTCACATCCGAAACATCTTAGACTTCTGGCAACATGAATCAAACTTAATCATACACATGAACTCGCTGCCAACATTTTTTTAACAACTACCACTCTGCTTTCCGTTTTATTCTACACACATGTTGGCTCTTCAATTCACTCCATAAACCAACACAAAACTTTAGCAACATACAAGGTAACCCCAAATATTACGTCTTATAAGACATAAGACTTGTTGCTGGATAGAACAAATTTGTGTTCTCTCCTCTTTTTTCTTTTACCAAAAAATATGACGGTAGAACATCGTCTTATTTTCTTCCATAAGAAAGCATGTATTGAACAGAGAAGAGCCTAGCGCTAGGCACCTCTCTGTTCAATACATGCTTTTTTATGGAAGAAAATAACCCGGTGTTCTAGCGTCATATTTTTTGGTAAATCTGTTGTTTGTTATCTCTTTGTGCTCTGAGCGTGAATATAGCGCCGGCGCAGTAGCCCAGTACTCATTTGCAGCATTGCTTCTGCAGTCTGCACCAGTGTTGTCCCCCCAATGTGCCCAAAATGTAGCGTTGCGGCGTTAAAATGTAGTAGAATCTATGTACATTAGTAAAAAACGACATTCCTCTTGTTAATAAAGTAAACATGGCAACGAAAACTTAAAATTTTATTTCACCTAAGTAAACATTATAAAAAAGACATTTAGTTCAATAGGTTTAACAAAACTAAATACCTCAACATTTCCTTAACTTCAAATTTTTAATTTATATAAACGTTAATTCGTTTAAAAAAGAGGCATGTTTTGGCGAACCAGTTCAAGTTTCTTTTTTAAAACTAATTATATCTTAAAAAGCAATATTTCAAAAATTTTGTGTAAAATTTTCACAAAGAAATATTTTAAAATACGGCAATGGCAGCAATTATTCGGACGTGCCTCGAAAAAAAGGCGAGTTTCGGTGCCCCTCATAACTTGGGGCTGGAACATCGGAAATCAAAAAATTTAAGTTCATTCGTTAGATAATTGTTTTTACCAGGTAATGTCGAGAGGTTTTTTTGAAATTTTAGTTTTTCAATTTTTTGGAACACTTTGAAGTGAAAAATTAGATTTTTCGTGAAAAAAATCGGCTGATTTGTTATTGTAAAAGAACAATTATCAATAAATTTGAAAAAACTCTTCGTCACTACCTTGTAAATTATTTACAAAAATAATGTTCAAAATTTCAAAAGGATCGGTGCAGTAGTTTTGAAGTTATGAGGGGCACCGACTTTTAAAAAGTGAGTTGTGGGAAAAATGCTTTAAAGTTTTGATTAGTGTTCAAAACACAAGGAAAACACTATACTGAAAGGTATAAAAATATTCGTAACTTTGTCAATTTTGCTCCAATTCACTTGAAATTTTGACACAATGTTCTTAAAATATTAGGCAT
This sequence comes from Melanostoma mellinum, assembly GCA_914767635.1. Taxonomy (NCBI): domain Eukaryota; kingdom Metazoa; phylum Arthropoda; class Insecta; order Diptera; family Syrphidae; genus Melanostoma; species Melanostoma mellinum. The sequence goes on from OU612060.1 coordinate 179,055,289, forward strand.
TCACTTAAAAAAAAAGAAAAAAAAACAGCAAAAAAAATTTAAATACGTTACCCCCCCCCCCTTAAGCTTAGACTTGAAAAACATCGTTCTGTTGTCGCACTGCTATGAAGCAAACTGCATAGCGTTAGCCTATAGCTCCATAAATTGTTAAATGTTGGCTTTCCTTAAATTAATCCAAAACTTAGCACAATGTTTGGTTCTAAATTTATCCAAATTGATTTGTGTTTTAATTTTCTGAAATTGTAGCGTTTTTCGAATATTTTACAAATGTAAGGAGCAGATTTTTTTTGAAAAAAAAAAAAAAAAAAATGTAGCAAAAATGCTACAATTGTAGTAGGGGGGCAACGCTGGTCTGCACACTTCGGTGTTTGCATGATATTGGTTTTATAAAAGAAAAAAACGCTTTCCTTCGTATTTCTTCCCATGGACACATGCTTATAAACAAAAATGTATATGGCAGGTTTGCAGGTTGAGGTAGGTCTCTGCTTGAAGAACAAGAAAATAACACGCTGGGCTCCGACTTATTTCATGAATTTGTATGTGTTTCTGCACTAGACTCATGTGTCAAAGCTCAAAGGTTGCCACTTTGATAACAAATATGCGTGGATATTAGATCTCATAGCATAAAGCATATTTTTGGGAGAAAATGCAAACTATAATTGGAATTTTTCTAAAGTGGCACAACTGGCCTAAATGAATTCAGTTCCCAATGAGCCGTATTTTATTTGAAAAATGCAGTTTACCAGCAGAACGCAGTGCAATACTTATTTAAATTGATTTGGTGCTTTTCGTGATTTTTTTAAATGTTACAAATATAGGCTTTAAAAATTTAAAAGTGCAAGAAGACTGAAAATTTTTCCGATAGTAAGTTTCAGTGGTTTAATTATGGCCTTGATATCTGTTGACTGTTGCTTAACTGATTTTCACTTAGAGGAAACAAATAGTTTTAATTAGCTTAGTTTTATGAAAAAAAAAGTTATGACGCTCTACCTAATAGCTGGTTGGTTTGAAATACTTGACTTTTTGGCTTGATGCGAAGACAAACATTGCACAAAAAAAATTTTAAGTAAATTTTTTTTTGTTGGTGACTAAGTTTCCTTCGAGTTACCTTTTGAAATTATTCACCCCTCGCCACTGCTTCCTGCACAAGATTGAAAAAAGAACCTCGAAGAAAAAACCCGAAGAAGGAGACAGAAGATGATTATACACAGTGTTCGAGTGTAGTAGACGGGAATCTCTCGATCAAGAAATAAAAAGAAGTGTTGGAGAAATCAGCCAAAGAAGATGATGAAAACAGAAGGGCAATGAAAGCGAATCTGACGTAGATTCGAAAAGCAAAAAAACTAGAAGAGATAGATGAGGAAACAGAACCCGTAAACTAAACGCAGACCCCTCCTCGATAAAATACTTAAGTACTCTCGAAGAGTTAGATCAGCCAGAAACTCGCTATGCCAAGGTTTTCATGCCTTGGAGAGTACGGCATATTTAATGCCTACCTCGAACGGGTAAGTAAGAAAGCGCGCTTCACGAATATTTATTTTTGTAAGCCTTGCCAATTTCACGTGAAAGGTGATTTCCGTGTATAAAATTCACCGATCCACTGATCTGACAGACTAACCACTTTCAAATAACAATAAGTCTTTGCTGGAACTTCGAGCTTCCAATCCAAAACCATCAAAGAAATAAATATTTTTCACGGATGTCGCCTTTAACATGGAATCGGCAAGTCCTTCGAGAGCAATCACACACTGTCGTAAAAAGCCCTTTCTAACTAAGACGTCCGAAATCGGCATAAAATTGCAGGTCTTGAAAATTCGTAAGACCCCGAAGTTTCCGTAGCTGCATATGTTGCGCAACCCTATTTATTTATATACTTATGCACAGAGCCCTTCCCTTCCAAACGGGGTACTGCTCTCGACGTATTGTTAAATTTTTCTTTCAAGACAAGAAACATCTTCTTCTAATGCTCATATACAAAATGCCATCCATGCACGGCCAAAAAGTAAGGCAAAAATTAGTGTCGTGTCCACATGGAAGGAACAATGTTCGGTTTTTTATTAAGAACATTAAGAACTCAACCACGTCATCGGTCGCAACGACTCTTTTTATGTTAACTATTTGGATAAGGCCTATTTTTCAGGGCTCTTTCTGAGCTGATGGAAAACTCTACTAATACAGCCGTCATTAAAAAATGCGAATTTTCCTCACCTTCCAATTATTATCACCCAATGGTACAAGCGCCCATTCTTTCGATGGTCATTGAAACGTTGATCAGTTATCAACTCATGAAATGTCTTGAAAAACGAAAGCTTCTTAACGACCGACAGTACGGCCGGCGTTCGAAGCAGAATGTCCACTGTTGTTTTGATGGCATTTCTCAATGAAAAGTGGAACCATTTTTAACACTGTTTTGTAGAAAGTAAGACTATTGCGCTTAATACTTCTATGGGATTTGATAGGGTTTGGCATCAAGCTCGAATTATCGAAAATGCGTGCTTTTGATTTGGTATTGATGAGTCTCTTCTTCGATGGATTAGAAACTACCTTTCCGATTGTTCAATGCAAGTTGTATTGGATGATTTCAGGTCTGATACTAACTTTATAAATGCTGTAGTGCCTCAGGGCTCCGTTTCGTCTTCGATTCTCTTTCTTATTTTCATAAACGATCTCTTGTCTGAAACTTCTTATCCTCTTGACTATTTTGCTGACGACTCAACTCTCAGCTTCTTATATTTGTTTCCAAATTGACGTCGCTGCTCCTCGGATGTTGAACTGGGACGGTTGAGTGTGTTCGAATTGATACCATCGTAACATGGTGTTGTAAAAACAGAGTAGAGTCAATGCTTTACAAACTCCAAGGATAGCTTTTGTCCTTAAGATCAACATCCACCCGCTGCCATGATACCTGCATCCAAAAAACCCACTTAGTATCGGCGAAAAAATTGCAGGTCTCTGAAATGCTTTAGGCCTAGGGTATATTCGAACTTTGTTACGATAACGTAGATATTTATTTTATTTTAAGGTTTCCGAATCTGTAGTCTATAAAACTAAACGAAAAATCACACTCACCGTGAAAGTTTCGTCTGTTGGCAGCAAAGGGCACTGAAATGTTCAATTATCAATTTTTCATTGTCAAATCAAGAAAGTCTGGTGATTAGAATCGTTTAAGCCCAGAGAAAATCAAAAGTTGAACCGAGTAAGCTCCAAGACCATGCACTTGTGGCTCCAACTTAATTTTTTTTAGTCGACACATTTCAATTAGCAGTGATATCGTATATAAAATCATAATTTTTAAAAACAAAATCAATACTCACCTGAAAAACTTGCGAAAGTCTTATTCTTGAAATGAAGTACAAGAAAATCTACACTCTCCTTCCTTGATTGTGTTCTACCAACCTGAAAGTAAAGGTAAGAGCTGAGTAATTAAAAAACGCCAATCATCGCAAGCTAAAATTAAAAATCAAAATTAAAATTGACAAGAGCATAGCAATTAGTCTATCGGAAGACAGAAAACAACGAAACCACCCAACCGGTCATTATTACCTCCGTCTTCGTTGCTAAGGAAATGGCAAAAGACTTCTTTCCGCATTCTCTTCGCTGCCATTTTTTTTTTCTACTGTCATCATTTCCTAATCGTTGTTCGCTATTCCAAAATCAATGGGAGCGGAATTTTTAATCTCGCATGTCGCATCTTATATCTCCTTTCGAATGCAGTCCATCAATCGACAATGACATTTTGTCGGTCTAAGCTCAAACTCGTTTATTTCTCAAGCCTCAACTCGCACTCGTACTCCCTCTGCCAGTTCGTTATGGTCTTTGACATTCCTGCATAATTTCTGCCTCTATTTCCTTTTCAGCAATGACTTTGTCTGAAAACGTGACACACGCTTTGTGGGGCTTTTGTTGGTGTATGTGTGTTTCTCTTTGTGTACGATGTATAAAAACGAGTCCTTTTCCATTGCATTCCAGATGACCAGGAACGTCTCTTCCTCTATCTACTAATTGCGGGCTCAGGTGGAGTCATCGTGTGCATCGTAATTGTTGCTGTACGTGTTATAATGCTGAAGCGTCATGATCACAATGCAGACAGTCATTCGCAGTCATCGGGCAAGGGTGGCGCTGGAGAGACAACTATTCCAAATGGATTTAACGATACGATATCGGAAATTGATGCAGACATCGATTTAACCATTCCAGTGCCAGTACCAAGCGTATCCAAGAATGAGGTGAGTTTAAACTTTTTGTTTTCTTCTTTTTCGTTTTCTATTCTTTTTGCTTTGCTTTCTTTGAGGAAAAAAAATAAGAAGAGTTGAATTCTTTCTTTAGTCCTGTTGCATACACGGAAATACATTCACATCCTGCGGCTGAAGGCATCCTAGGGTGCAATAATCCTGCTGATGTGATATTACAAATCGCATTAATGCGGTCGTCGTTGTACGGATTCTCTCGTAATCGTTTTAAATGCAAGCAACATTTTTGCACCGGCATCGGCATCGAGTGTCAAGGAATTTCCCTTCGTCGAACGTCGAAGAGACACGTTCGTGTATGTGTGAGGATGAGTCGCTTTAGCATCTTTGAAAAGGAGAAGTCCTTTTCAGTACTAAGCGGAAATAATGCAGTCGAAAGGAAATATACATAGTTAAGAAACTTACCGAAGCAGCAGCAAAAGGCTTGCAGATATGAATAGATTAGGAGAAGATATTCGAAATGAATGCCTTGAGAAGTTTATCATGAGTGTTCAATATTCAAATTATAGTAGGTTTGGTAGAGTTAGTGTATCTTATGGAACATTACTTTACTCAGCATTTAAATGGACATTATTCTGACGTAAGGAGGACAATCGTAAGCCTCTAATGAAAAAGCACCTAGCTTAAGTCGAAGATTAGGAAGCTGAAATGGAATGATAATGTAAATGTCTTTCAGCAGAGCGGTTACTATCCATTGTCAGACAATTCAAGAGGCTATTAAATTTGAACGTGCCATTTGGCCAGAGGCAGAAGAAGCTTTTTGGTTATGTGCTGTCGAAGGAGAGGGCAATGGGTTGGATGGAAGAAAAGCTGGGATTGCTTGATTAGTGTGTAATTTTTATGTTTTATTTTTCTTTTTTTCTAAAGACATGTGTGTGGGATTTGGCAAAGCTTCTTCATTTTCCTTCCACTTAATGTTCTTGACCAAACGATTGTCGGTTCGCAATCTCGTTTTTTTTCAGTTACGGGTATGGAATTTAATTTTTATTTTCTGGCAAATAAAGGGACGTATGGGATTCAGTTATAAAAAGATCTGCATTCCTTTAATGGGTCTTCCCTTTAGTGTTTAAAGAGAACTCTTGCTCTTTTCTTTTTTTGTTCTTTTTGTCCGATCGGATTTATGGCTTTTCTCATTCCAATTCAAGTTGAGAAAGTAGCATTTTTTGAAGGGCCATTTGGAAGAAGAATTGAATTTTTTGAAAATGAAACCAATTGATTCGGTCATATGTCTTCTGTGATAGATTTTGTAAATTATTATGTCATTGAAATCACTTTTTATCGGTTTTAATGTTTCATACGAAAAATTTAACTATTAACCATTTTTAAGAAAAGCTTTATTCTACACTCCACAACGGGTGGTACCCGTGGTGTGATGGCTAGTACGTCTGCCTGTTAACCGGGAGGTTCGTGGTTCGTTCCCAAAAGAAGCAAAAATGTTTTTCCACGAGTATCGTATTGGCAAGTCCTCTGAGAGTAAATTCATTGCCATGAAAAGTGCTTCCCCGATTCGCCGTTCGGAATCGGCAGAAAATTGTAGGTTCCCTCCATTCGCCAACAAGGCAATGGTTGTGAGAAATGTGCTAGGCTCCTCGCTCTGTTGCGCCAACCTATTTATTTAATTATTTTATTTTGTTGTAATCAACAAATGATTTTTCTTCTTAATTCTTGCAAATGATTGACTTAAAATTTTGGTTGGGTACCTAATGAGTTGTGATTCGTGAAAATGTCAATATACGTACAGAGTCAAGACCTGTTCGGTTGGAAAAATTCAGTTTAATTTTCTTGGAAATATCTGGCCTTGTTCTTGGAAACGCGGCAACCACCAGTCATTGGAGTTTTCTAATAAGTTTCGTTGGCTCCCGCTTTTTTTTCTTGCTCTATTGGTGTTCGTCGCGTTGGATTCGAGTGCTGATCCGATTTTGGCAAGCTTATCCACCATTTCGCTGCCAGTTATGTCACGGTGTTCTGGAATAACGCCCATAAAGCGTGCGTCATAAGGAATCAATCGATGAAAAAATCAGAAAATTCTTTATAACGTTTGTGTATGTTCAAGCAAATGTAAAAAGTATTTTTAGTGAAGTGATGGTTTTATTTTCAGTCAAAATTTAATGTTTTTTTAAATTCAAATGTTTTTCCACGGGTATGACATTTCGCGATTGGGCAGTTTCTCTGACAGCAATTTCGTGTCCTGAAATGGGCTTTCTCGATTAGTCGTTCGGAATCGGCAAAAAATTGTAGGTCTTTTCCATTGCCACACAAAGTATGGAAGAAAAAAATGAGCTTTTCCCCAGTTTTAGTTATTACAACAATCTGTGATCATTGTGACGAAGAAAATTGCTTGAAAATTTCGAAAACTTTATTAATGTGGGTATTCCAGCTAAGATTCCTGATAAGTGCCATTCCCAGGTTTTTTTTTGTTTGAACTCAATTGCAGAGTCTTCTGGCAACAATATGGAAAATTATGAATAGTCTAGCGTTTATTTACTAATAATTATGAATTAAGGCTTGAATTGGCTTGAGAACAAACAATTTTTTTTGATATGTATTGTACATATTGTGGAAGACATTTCCGTAGTTCTTACATATCTGATCATCTTCGACGTGCATATGAACACAGAATTCCGCAATTTGTTTGAGAAACTCAGTAACATAACGCTGGTAAAGAAGAGGTCTTAGTATTGAGACTTCTGGAACGCTAAGGAACTTGCTCATTTACAACGCAAGATTGTGTCAAATCCTAAGAAGAAGTCGAGCCACACAGCACATACATATAACATGATTGTGATCAAATTTTTCAGTGTCGGGCTAGAGCGAATTTGCTCCACTTTTGCAGAAAAAATCAAATCTGCTCCGACGCGACACGCTCCGTTTTTTTTTTAATTTAGGTACTCTACTTTTCACAACAGAAAATTTTGGGATGCATAATTTTTATACGTCCGTGATTTGGATTACTTGAAATCATTAAAGAACAAATAAAAAAAATGTGGGTGGACCTAGAGCATTTCAACAGCTCATAATTTTTTTTCAAATTCGAAGTGCCAATTTGACAAATACTTTTCATTGCAAGGCTATTTTCTTGTTTTGCGAGTTCCTCGTGAGAGACAATACTTCTTGCTTGAATGGTTTCCAAATTGTTGTCCTAACATCGGACCTTCACTGTCCCTACAAAACATTGCTGCTCCAACCTCCAAGGCAACCAATTGTCAACACCAAGAATTAACTCCGAAATTTTATGTCTGAGGTTCGAACCCTGAACGTTATGTATGCTCAGCCGCATATCTTTTACGAGATTTATAGGAGCTGTAAAGTGATTGCGTTTCGGTTGGAACCCAGCCAAAAGGGCTATAGAATACTCTGTGAGCGCAGATGAGAGTTTTATTGTTTTTACATTTGAAATGATTTTTGATGAGAAAGACTTCATAGAAATGGGGCTGAAGTCCTTGCCATCAAGACACTCGGGAATATGACTTACTTTAGATTTGATTTTGCTGATCTGGGAGAAAGATCTAAAAGGCGAACAGCCCAGCTCCTTAATGGTTAATACTCACTCCATCAATGAGCTGCAGTTTGCGCTAATGTATGCTCTACCAACTGTGGGGAAAAAACAAGTCACTGATGCTTTTGGTCGTCTGTTGGAAGATAAAATTGAGGATAGTGGTGATTCCACTGAGACTTTATTCACCAAAGGTGTTACTCGTGATTTGTTGGTCATGGCAAGCCTTTTAACCCAATTTTTCGAGGTTTGAATCTCAACAGAGACAAAATCTTATGAGTAATGTGCTCTACACTACAATTTGAGGCTGACCAAACACTAGTAAGCAATCCTTCGCAGAAGGTTTTGGAAACAGCCTGGTGTATGTCTTTTTATTACCAACTTTAGTACGCTAGAAGCGATAACTAACCCAATCTTTTCATTGCTGAAGGCTAAGTCCGCGTTCCGCTCGAAAGTCTGGTGGATTTGACATCTAGATTGCCATTAGCCAGGAAGTTACAACCACCAAGAATGAATTTAGCTTTGTCGTGGAAGTAGGGCTGTGATGGTTCCTCTAATGAAAAATCACAGTGCTTACAAGGAGTTGTTTAACGACCCTGAACAATTAAAGAGAAATAAGTCATGAAAACTAGAAAACAAACTCTATCATGAAATCGTGAGGGAAAGCAGGTGTATACTCTTTTAAGCCGGGGAAACCAACTGTTTTGCGCTTAAATGAGAGAAGCCTCACTATCGCGAGGAATCGGCAAGTCCTCCGATGGTAAACTCATTGCAATGAAATGTGCTTTCTCGATTAGCTGTTCGGAATCGGCACAGATAGTTGTCGGTGCCCCCCATTTCAAGTCATAAGGCAATGGTTGTCACTGGCTCCTCACTCTGTTGAGTTCATCCAGGAATATCTTCAAGTTCTCCCAACCAGGGTCTGCGGATAGACTAAAAGATGCTACCTTGCAGTTAGCCCCCTCTAAACAGATTTGGTACTCTTCATGAATAGAAGAAAACTTCCTACTTTTGAGATCCCAAGATTAAAAGGATCTTCACTTAAAAAAAAAATATTAAAAAAAGCCATGATAGCACTGCATACTTGTAACAGGATTTTTGGCACAATTTTGGGACCAAATCCTAAAATCAACATTGCGATGTATACTGCTATTGTTAGCCCCATCGATATAACAATATGGTCTGGTAGAAGGCGCTGAAAAAATCCATACATTTAGAACCCTAACCAAAGTACAAAGAACAGACTGTATTTGCGTCACTGGAGCAATGAGAACTACACCAACCGCGAGCTTGGAAGTAATCCTCAATCTCACGACCCTTGATCTCTATGGTTAAGAATCGGCAGCAAACAGCGCACTTAAGCTAAATCAATGTCTGGAAAATCAGCCAAACAGGACATGCACAGATTTTATCCCGATACGTAGACAACAATATCTGTACGGATAACATAACCCCATAGCAGGACTTTAAAAAATCCTTCTCAACCAGCTTTTCCAATAGACAATATTGGGAGAATGAAACACCTCATATGAGCGAGACTTCTATATCAATTTATACCGACGTGACGGCTCGAAAATGGAAGTTTGAATAGGTGCAGGTTTCTTTTCATAAAGCCTGTACCTAGCCAGCTCATTCAAACTTCCAAGTCAAAGCAAGTTCTTCCAAGCCGAGATCTTTGTAGTTACAAACGTTGTAAAACAGGTGTCCATGATGGCGCTATCACATGCTGATATCACTTTTTCATTGATAGTAATCAGCTTATCGATTGCTTATCAGTGTCATTACTGGAAACAACCTACTAGGCTACCACAAAAATAAAATGTGTCTTTGCAACAAAGTTGACTTATGTAGACGATGCAGTGACGAAGACGATCATGGGGATACCACTCACTTCCTTTATCACTGCCCAGCAATCCAGAGAAAGAGAAAATTTCTAGGCAACTATTTCTTGGTACCCGTGGTGTAATGGATAGTATGTCCGCCTGTTAATCCAGAGGTTCGAGTTCGAATCCCAACAGAGGCAAAAATGTTTTTCCACGGGTATCGCCTTTCGCGAGGAATTGGCCAGTCCTCCGTTAGTATTCATTGCCATGAAAAGCGGTTTCTCGATTAGCCATTCAGAACCGGCAGAAAATTGTAGGTTCCTTCCATTCCCTCACAAGGCATGGTTGTGAGAAATGCGCTAGGCCCATGGGCTCCTCCCTCTGTTGCGCTACCCTATTTATTTTATTTGAACTATTTCTTCAACAAACTAGAAGAATTATCAGACACTCCCAGAAACACCCTGTTGAACTTAATTAAACCACAAAATGGTGAAAAACTGGCCAACCATAAACTCATTGGTTTGTAGGACGTTACAATTACAATACTTCAGGATACCACAATGGATCTACATTGATCTAAGTGGAAACAAGATCAGCCGTCAGCCCATTCTACTCGTATCTAACCTCACCTAACCTAGCAACTTCCTTTTTAAAATCACATTTATCTGTAAAAAAAATATAAACATAAAAATATCTTCATTCATAAACGTCTCCATTTGAAAAACAATACAAGTTTGAACTGCTCAATAAAATATTTTTGGCAATAGACCATCTATTTGGCAATTGAGCTCATATTACCTGGTGTCGTTTTCTAACTAAAAAAAAGTCCTGAATTTCAAAGTATAAATATTCACAACACTTTTTCTACAAAAAAAAATAAGAAGCAAACAACATAAAACCTTCCTCAAGGTAGTACCTATTTTTTGAAATAAATTCCTGCATCTACATCAACATCCTTATCCAATTTGAACTCCTGTTTCTCGCATTGGCACTTGACGTTTGAATACATCAAATTCGAGTACGTGACTTTGACATATATACTCTCCCCACTCCTCAGTCCCCAATAAGAACACAATATTTGTTCTGTGTGTAAGTATATATTTTATTTAGCTCCTGGCTTAACAAAAACTGTTGGGTAAGCATTTTTCTGCACGTCATACAACCACCGCCCACGGCGGGCAATTTCAACCGGGGTTGTTAGGTAAGACTTCAAGTTCTCTAAAGGATATAATCAAAACTGAAATGTGAAATCAACTATAAAGCTTTTTGACATTTTGAAGTTAACTACCGTCTCTTTCAACTCTCAACAAAATATTGCAGCCTTAAGGTAGATTTTAGCATTTGGGTGTTGTTGTTGTAGGTACATCATCACAAAGAATTTTACTACAAAACATTAACAGTAAAAATTCAGTTTCTCTTTTTTAAGCTTCCGCATCCATAAGATGGATTTTATTAGAAGCAATGCGATGGATGAATGAAATGAAGAAAAAGGAGAATAAAAAAAAATATTTTGTTCAAATTTTAAATATTACAAGTGCAAAACACAGGAGTACAACATAAAGTATGTTATTTCTGATGTAACGACTTAACGTGACATTTATATGCGCTTTGGGTATTCATAAAATGCGCTCAAAATGTTTTAACAACTTTCTTTCCTTGTGGATTCGAGTACTTTGTGCAGGGATATGGAAGAGCTTATTTGGTGAGGATTTTATTGAAATGTTTGGTTGTGGCAACCATCAGCAAACAGACTTGGACATTTTAAGTGCATTTGTTGTACATTAATTTCGTTAGAATCTTTGCTTAAGTAAATCGGTTAACGAAGGTTTACTTGAATACAGCAGGACAAAATGTTTTGCTTGTGCTATGAGCGGAAAAAACCGATTTATTTTTAAAGGGCGCGTTGTGAATTCAATCTCGTTGGAAGCTCACAGGGAATGAGAGCTGTGTTAGTGAATAATAAACTGCTAACAATCAAAGGTTTTTAAAGAACATAAGCAATTAATATTTAAGGGGGAGTTTAGGTTCAACGTTAAAAGACACTTTTTAATTTTTTTTTTTTTTTTTTTCTATTCAAGGATGGATTGATTGGATACATAGAAAGTTTGAAACAAATCGATCAAACAGTTTTTAAATGGCATTGAGCACATACTTTGAAAATTGAAGTATGTAGTAATTTTGAGAAAAATGCGTTTAAAGTTTAATGCTCGCAGCCGGTAAAGTGTGAGGACAGGAGATTAGTAAAACAATAGAGTATTAGTTTTAGAGTATTTTGCTTAGATCGGGTTAAAACATCCCGCATTTAAGGACACAAACTTAAATTTAAAAAAAAAAATCCCAGCCTCGTAACATCAGGAATGAAATGGCTGAAGCTTTTACACGTTGGTACTTTTTCGCCGAAGAAATTTCTTAAATTAAACAAACTTCTTTAATGGCGGTGTTCAATAAACATATCCATACAAAGAGTCAACTCGTACCCCCTTTGTTTGGAAGAACCTCAAATTTTTTCTACGGTGAAACTGCTACATTCGGCTGCATTTTGGTTTCATTGTTTTAATGTAGCTTTCTTGACAAATATAGTTTGCTGCGGCATTTTCGAATGAGGCTTTCAACATTCAATACTGTTACCAACCCAAAAATATTGAAAACACGTTTATTTTTTTCAATTGACTTCAAACCAACCGGCAAAAATGGCGGAGATGATTTCCGGTCTAGTTTAGTTTGTGGACAAAATAAAACTGCATTGTCGCAGTTTACTCTCTGGTTCTGCTCCACTGAAAAAAAAACGCGGTTTTCGCGAAAATTCCTAAAATCTTAAAAGTTATCCCATACTTTTTACTTGCGATTATAGGTACTATAGGCTAGTTTTGAAATCGTGCAGAAAAAATATTTTGAGATAACAATTAAACCAGACATTGCGATGATAGATAATACGAAAAAAGTGGGGGCCTACAATTCTGTCTGTCTGTCTGCCTGTCTGTCTGTATGTCCGTTTATGGATCTACAGCCTGAACCGCTTGACCGATTTTCTTCAAAATTTGCAGTCAGAGTCTATTTGGCATCCTACAGAGGGTTTTTTTTTCAAAACCGACTTCCTCGTTAATGGTTGAAACAATTTTGCTGAAATTTCATAATTAAAAAGTCGTAGATGACATAAAAAAGATTGCATATTAACAATTGGAAAATTTCAAATTTTGAAATTTTCATAAATTTTTTTTTTAATTTGGTTTTTTTGATTATTTTCAAAACGGTATTGCTGGTTTATTTAAATTTTCTTGGCAAAACATCTTCTGGCAAGATCTTAAGACTTGCATACCTTACTTTTAAAAAACTATTTTTATTAAGAAAAGATAAATAAAAAACCGATCTTTGAAAAAACTGCTCTAACGATTTTGGTTAAATTTTCAACGTTTATAAGTACTAGCAATTGCAAAAGAATGGCATTTTCGGATTTCCGCTTGAAACCTTTGGAGTATATTAATTAATTTTTTTTTTTCAATATTTTGCGTGATTTAATTCAATTTTCATTATTATTAAAGTGTAGTTGGCAACCCTGAGCCCATCAAAAATTTTTAGAGCGAATAATAAAAACCTTTTACTCAGCCTCAATATTTTGGTATTGTACTGTTAGCACCCAATCGCAAGTTCGTGCGACCCAGTCGTGCCCATTTTTTGTTAACTCTTTGCGACACAGATTTTTATATTCAGAGTAAAACTAATATTTTTGTTTAATCTGTATTTTATAGGTTTCTTTTTAAGTAGATTTTTCGGTTTTTCGAAAGTGGGTTGATGGGGGTCAGATATGAGGTGGTTACTGTGGGTGACCACTAACCACTGTGATGAAATTAGGTGCTAGCCATGTTAGATAAGGTGTAATTTGCAGAATCATCTTATGTTTATTTGTGATATTCATATTTATTACACAAATTTTTTCATGTTTCAACAATTTGAACATATTTTTGTAAATATTAACTTGTTAATGAAATAAAATACTTGCATTTCAGAATTTACCAGTTTTCGTTTGATAGTTTAGCACTTCTTTTGGCCGCCAGAGTACTTTTCAAATGTTACGTGCTCGTGTCGTTCATATTAATAAAAACATCAACCATTAGATGTCACTATATCACAAAAAATGCGAATAAATAGGTGGTTAATGCTACTAACCGCTGTGACAAAAAGAGTAAAGCCACTTTCGTTCAAAAACGAGATGGGCACGAGTACGATAACTTTGGCGACAAATAATAATAACGGTTTTTGGTGGAGGGGTTTAATACAAGCATTTTTTACTATGGGAGGGGGGGGTCTATCTCCCCCCGTTTAGGCGCTAGGGGCAATTTTATAAAAATTGACTTAAAATCTAAAAAAAAATATTGTAGAACAACGGGAAAACTTACAGATACAATTTATACTTTTTATGAAAGCCAGAAACTTGCACTTTATAATAAATTTTAAATGAAGTGGTTTCAATTTATAGTTTTTGAAATAACTGACTTCAAAGTCAAAATTTACGAAAAAAAATTTTAAAAAATCTATTTGAGTACTATGTTTCTCGTGATTACAAATGCCAATAAAAAAAAATAGATGTAGTTAGTTGCTTCAATAAATTTTTTATCAAACGATATAAATTACTTTTTTCTATGTCTTATAGTTTTTGAGATAATTGAAAAATAGTAAAACTATTGAAGTATGCATTAATCTCAAAAAATTATGGAAATATGTACGTACGAATTTACAAAATGTTATGAAATATACTAGTGAAAGTATAAAAATTCATAAGACAGGTACTTATGTGCAATTAATTTCCGTATGCAACAACTTTCCACATGGCCCGCTTCGCGGGGGCTCATTATTTTAACCCTTTTTCCGCAGGGTTAAGCTGCTCATGCTAAATATGAAAATAGCAATTAATTTCCGTATGCAACAGCTTTCCGCATGGCCCGCTTCGCGGGGACTCATTATTTTTACCCTTTTTTCCGCAGGGTTAAGCTGCTCATGCTAAGTATGAAAATAGCAATTAATTTCCGTATGCAACAGCTTTCCGCATGGCCCGCTTCGCGGGTACTCATTATTTTAGCCCTTTTTCCGCAGGGTTAAGCTGCTCATGCTAAATATGAAAATAGCAATTAATTTCCGTATGCAACAGCTTTCCGCATGGCCCGCTTCGCGGGGACTCATTATTTTAACCCTTTTTTCCGCAGGGTTAAGCTGCTCATGCTAAATATGAAAATAGCAATTGATTTCCGTATGCAACAGCTTTCCGCATGGCCCGCTTCGCGGGGCTCATTATTTTAACCCTTTTTCCGCAGGGTTAAGCTGCTCATAAGCTTTGGGGTGCAAATTTTTTATATGAAAAGTTTCTTTTAAAATTAGAAAATTTTTTGATTTTAAAAAAGAAATATAGTTTTACTATTTTTCAATTATCTCAAAAACTATAAGACATAGAAAAAAGTAATTTATATCGTTTGATAAAAAATTTATTGAAGCAACTAACTACATCAAAATTTTTTTTATTGGCATTTGTAATCACGAGAAACATAATACTCAAAGTGATTTTTTAAAATTTTTTTTCGTAAATTTTGACTTTGAAGTCAGTTATTTCAAAAACTATAAATTGAAACCACTTCATTTAAAATTTATTATAAAGTGCAAGTCTGGCTTTCATAAAAAGTATAAATTGTATCTGTAAGTTTTCCCGTTGTTCTACAATATTTTTTTCTAGATTTTAAGTCAATTTTTATAAAATTGCCCCTAGCGCCTAAACGGGGGGAGATAGACCCTCCCCTCCCATAGTAAAAAATGCTTGTATTGAACCCCTCTATCAGAAACCGTTATTATTTTTTGTCGCCAAAGTTATCGTACTCTCCCCACGAGATGTTTTGAAGTCGTTAACTATAAAACCCATAGCAAAACGAGTGGTGGTTGTACAGGATAGAAGCTTTTTTTGTGCTGAATTCGATCACCCAAAACAACTGTCATAAAAAACGTTCTCCCTTCACTTGGAGTACAAGGTTTGAGTACAATATTTAATGACTAGCTGAGCCACCGGCCGGCGCGGCGTTGCTCCGGTTTTAGTGTTCCCGCTCTCGTTCTTTCGTTACCGTGGGAATATGGGGATGAAATATAGTCCTAATTACTGACAGATAATGTAACATCCTAATGGCTGAATGAATTTTTGAGATCAGTCCAGTAGTTTCTAAGTTTTTGTTCCCAATCCCTCTCCCGTGGGAAATCGGTCAAGTAGTTTTAACGTTCACGTTCTCGTTTCCGTTTCCGTTTCCGTGCGAATATAATTTTCCTACGTTTTTTAAAGTTTCGGATATTTTTTATGCTTGGTGAAAGTTAATTCAAAATGGATGGTATAGATTGCATCACCATTTTAACAAGTTGGACATATTGGGTTGGTTTTGATAGAAGATAACTAGCGACTTAGCTTATACATATACATAGACCCTTAAAGTCTTTCAAAATACATTAAAAGTTCCGCGTGGTTCGACTAGCAGGTGATTAACCGGCTAGTTTTGGAAGATTAATAAGTGATCAACTCGTTAATCTTACATCGGGTTTCTGAGATCAGTAGGTGATTAACTTGTTGATCTCTGTGGTATCACAATGGGCCCTTGCGGCCTAAGTGTGTCAGGCAATGTACTCATTGGCTGACAGCCACTTCCACCTTACCTAACCTGATAGATGATACTTATTCTCTATATTTGCTGACTTGGTGTGCGAAAATGCATAAGCTTCGTTTTGGAGGCATTTGCGACCAATCCAAATATGACACCATCGAGCAACTTCATCGAACTCCCGTTGCATTTATAGAAATACCTGTTCTTAGACTTTTGTATCTTACAACAATTGATATGTTGCCGACATATGAAAAAACAGTGCTATTCTTAAAAACTCGAAGAAGCGCGTTTATAAATAGTATAAACAAAACTGGTTAAAGCTTTGAACCCTGTGGTACACCTTGTGAACAAACTCTTTCTTGACTTATTGCACGTGCAGCTTAAAATTTACTCAATTTTTTTACTTTGCAATAAATATGAGTGGAAAATACTAATAAAAGAGAATTTGCTTAGAAAAAATGTGTGCGAAAGTGGTCAAGATGTTAAACTTAACTGATGGGAACGGTTAAGCTCGTTTTCTTAAACGAATTACGTTTTTGTCTTAGTGAGAATACGAACAATGCATACGAATAAAACCAAATTAACTGAAAAGCCAACAAAAAAATTAAGTGTTGTCAGAGAGCATGGCTCCGCACGATGAACATGAAAGCCAACGAACAGTAGAAAATCAAAATGTTTAGACAACGAGAGACTCACATGATCGGTGAGCATGTTCGTCGTTTAGCGCTAAATTTTTGTGCTTGTGTGCTCCCATAATGCTCGAAATCTCACCAAATTTTTCAAAAAGTATTCGTATTTCTAAGCCCACGAGTGCTTCACTTTTTATTTTAATCCATTTTTTACTAAACCGACCGGTGATCTCCACTCTCCAGGCATATAAGCCCTGGGATCTGCATACACTTTTATTATATGCTGGGACCTGCATAGGTACATACTTGAGGGAAAGGGAAAGTCATTTAGTGCAACGCGTTTCGCTGAACTCACTTTGATGTTGATTGTCTATGTCTAGACTTAATTTTTTCTCTTGCGACCGAAGGAGAGCGGAGAGGCACTCGCTGCAGTACTGTTCTAAACTCCTAAGTTGTCACTTCACATTCACATGCACAGCTACATGAGAGGTTTAAGTACTCAAAAATAAAACAAGTATACTCTCATTTGTTCCTCATTAATATTGCAAGCGATTCAACATACATTTACAAAATTAAATTGAGGAAAGTTTCCATAAAATGCACTGAACTTATTTTGTTAGATTTGCTGCCAGTCTAAAGTTCGTGTTCCGAGTACTGGAATTGAATCAGAACAACTAAGTACCCTACTATCGATGTAGCAATCTGAAACGAAACACAAAGTGAGAAACATTTCAAAGATAAATAATTTAACATACACTTGTCAAAAGCTTCAAGTTGATGTTAAAGAAGCATTTCGCATGAATGACAATTGGTTGGTTAAAGATTTGTAGTAGAAACGCCTCCAACAAGTAAGTTGTATGATCGATTGTTGAAGAAGTCAGCATTTCTTGCACCAGTTGTTTAGTGACGTTGCTCTATAAATAGTTAAAAAGATTTTATTATAAAAAAGTTCATTGGGAATGGATTCAATTGAATTTGATAAAAGTTCATATTAAATGTAATCACCGATCTCATCTCGAACAAAATACTTAATTCCCAAGGACTTCCGGTTCTTAACAAACACGACTTTAAAAATTAAAATGATATCGAAAGTGTTTACCTTGTAAGTGCATTGGGATCCGCTTTGACACAAAAACGTTAGTAGCACTGTAAGGGGAAGAATCGTCATGTATTGCTCGTATATATGATATTCGGTTAGGTATCCTTCCCAGGCTAAGAAGAGCCAATACCAATTACAAGCTAAATCCAAGCAAAAGTATATGGTTAACATCAGCACTGACCAGCCAAAAGTTTCATTAAAGCAATTAATTAGATCGTTCAACTTCGTGTAGACTGTTTTCAACACCGATATCCTTTCAGAATTGTCGATGCTACGATAATCCACGTCTAACAATCTGTTTTTCACATTCAACCTACAGTTTACTATTTGCTTAAGCACTATGTTCATGTTGTCAAATCGAAAATTGATCAATTCGACATAGACAGAAGCTTGGATAAACCTTATCCGAGATGCAATAACCGCAAGAATCGAGATCCAAAAATATCCATCATAGTGAAATGAAGTGATAATACAAATATATGCCAGCAAACAAAATAAGACAACGAACGACAAAACAGCATATTTCAAAATAAGTCTCCTTCGAATCCTTTGAAATTGTATCTTTTGCCGAAGTTTGATTTGGAAAATGTCGTCGAGTTCGGAGAGCTTTGAAAAGAATTGAACTTGTTCGTTTTGTTTTAACAATGATTCAAGAAGTGTTGTTGTATGGCTTATTTTTGCAGCGATAAAAACCGCTGAAGTGGCGAAACTTGACACAACATAACCATCTCCGTAAACGTTGGTTGAGAAGCTGAATGTAGTCACTATCATAATGAATGCAATGGTTATCAAAGAATATACGCTAAGAGCTCGTTGTGTTTTCTGATTTTGTGATATTGGAGCCAAGCCGAAGAGCTTGCAGAGAAAGTTGAACTTGTTGTGCGGATACATATTTGTTAGCAACTGAATTGTCTTTGGTCTTAGGAATTCGTCCTTGCGTCGTAGAAACCACTTTAATTAATAAGAAATAAGCCCAACGTCTAGGTCAGCGTAGGAATTATAATTATTGTAAAAGAAAAAGTGCAAATGCTATTAAACTTTGACAGTGAAGAATGGGTTAGTACAATTATGTTTCTGCATGAATGACAATATAACATAGGTTCTAGTGAGTTCGCTTTCTTTAGTTAGACGAAGCAGAATTTAGTTGCGAGTTCAAAATCGTTCGATTTTAAGTTGATTTCCGCGATAGGTTACCACAGCGGTTTAATACAGAGGAAGTCTTGATAATGGACTGGTGAGATTAGAATAACTTTTGCATGACTTTTTGATATGTTCATCGTTATCCTAAAAGACTATTCACATGAGCGCGACCAATGAACGATGAATGAACAAAAAAGAGAATGATTTGAAGCAGCTAGTATGCTGTATTCTGCACCAATTCTCAAGGAAACGAATGAACTATAGTTGATACTGATTTTAAGTTAGGTTAGGTTAAAGTGGCTGTCAGCTCGGCCAACACACTTAAGCACGTTGGGTCCATTGCTATATAACAATGGATCTAATGTATTCTAGTCCTGATGGAATCATTTTGAGCTTGAAATGAAGCGGGAGAGACTCAGGGCGTCGATGGGAGTAAGATCACTAGGGTCATTAAAGAAACACGAACCTAGGAATATCCTACGCTCTTGAGATAAAGCTAGCATGAACAGAGAAATTGGGGAATAGTCTCCTCCTCATCATCATTCATACAGCTTCTGCAAAAATGAGACGACTCCTAGCCTTCCAATAAAAAAGTGGCCTGTAATGGCTCCTATCGTCGCACTAATGTCTTTTCTGTTGAGATCAAGATCAAGCCGTTCGACCGCTCAAGATCTAGCTTGTGCCAGACTTGTTACGTTGCGTTACACGTTCAACTGCTTACCCATATCTCAGATTAGTTTTTTTTTGTATGCGTCCTGCTTGAGCAGGAGTTTGGAATGCCAATAATCTCCGTTTTCGGTGAGAAGGGTAGAAGTTTCCGTTTCTGGCGAGTTCATCTGCTTCTTTTTTTCCCGGAATGTCTCTATGCCCCGGCATCCAGCACAGGTGAATGCTAAACTGCTCTGACATCTCCCTGAGAAATGATCGGCAGTTAAAGGCTAGAATAGAGTTGAACGAATTTGACGCCGGCCATAGCCTAGCAGCCATTCCCCTCCAGGCTTGTCAGTAGTTCATTCACCACAAAATTCCAGAGAAGAGGAGAGAGGACTCCACCGCACGGAGTGCCTCTAGTTATACCTCTTTTGGTAGAAGCCTCTTCCTTTATGATTCGACTTTATACCGAATCTAAGATATTATCTCTAATCTAAGACAAGTCCGAACTGCCAAACTTTATTTTTGTTCCACATACAATCCACTCGCAGGCGAATACATTTTACAAGTGTGTTTGACCTCAAAAACATTGTCCTTTTGTTTTGGTGGACAATTTAAACGAATTCAAAACACCCATATGAATAAACTGTCAAAATGAACGAATATTCGTTCACTTGCCGTTCGGTGTTCGTGCTCTTGTATATATAGACCTTTTCTTTCTTTTCGGCGCGTTTTGAAAATATTATGAGAGTAACAGTTTTCAAATGCGACAGCGTAAACCCGACATAGTGGAGTTTACTGGGATTGGATATATTGACTACAGGGCTATTTTTAAAATTTCCTTCACCACAAGGAGGCTACATTTACCCCGATTAACAAGGGCTATATTTTATCTGAATATTCAGATGAGAACGGGAACTTGAAATCTGGAGCTATCCACGCCACCGGAAAAACCGACATTGGCTGGGATCTAAAATATTCATATTTGAAAACTTCCTTCACCATTAGAATACTACATTATATCTGAGTTACATAAACTTTATTACATCCCCAAATTCCCACGGGAAACACTCAACACAAAACTCAAAAACACGACATCCACGACACAACGAAAAGCGACATAATGAAGCTGTGATTATAAAAGCTGCTAGACTGCTTTGAGAAATCTTTCAGCATTAGAATGTTACATTATGACTGTATAATGAAAACCATAATCCTTCCCGGAATTCCTGGGAATAGGAACTCAAAAACACCCCACAAAGCGACATGAGGAAGTCAGCTGTTCTTGAAATATCTTCGGCCCTGAGGTTTTCATATCTAGGTAATGAGGGTGCAGTATCAAGCGGCAGCTTCTCATTCAGATCTCAATTCTCACAACCATGCCCTGTGAAGGAATAGACAGAAGGGACCTACAATTTTCTGCCGGTTCCGAACGGCTAATCGAAAAAGCGCTTTTCATGACAATGAATTTTACTATCGGAGGACTTGTCAATACCTCGCAAAAGGCGATACCCGTGTAAAAATATTTTTGGTTTCTGTTCGATTTGAGAAGCCAAGCTCCAGCAAAACAGGCAGATGTGCTTACCATTACGAGACTGGCACCACATTGCGATTCGGAACCGTCACTGACTAAATTTGGTGCCTTTTTAAAATCAACTTTCAATGTTACCGCCATTAGGATGTTTTAGACTTTAGTTTAGTTTTGGTGGGGATACCGCCCCACTTATTAGCTTAATACAAGCTAAAAATACTAAACTTAAACTAATTAAAACTAATTAAAGCTAAATTGAACTACGAGGATGAAAAATGGTTTAAAGGGAGGACTTTCAGACAGGGACTTAGAAGATTGGGGTCGAAAAGAAAGGAAACAGAATTAATCTAACTCATCATGCGGGTTAAGGGTTCGTTGAGACCATAGAAGGAAAAAAACCGGGATGATCATACGTTTCGGAGATTAGTGTTGAAGGAGATAAGGTCTAAAAGAGGGGAGCAGTCAGTGTTACCTGTAAGAAGTCGGTGAATGAATATGATGTTTTCTAGGGAGTGGAGATTAATGATTGCGAGACGTTCGCGGTAAGGAGGCAGGGTGACAAAGTTTCTAACAAAGAGCAGAAAACGACGTAGAATACTTTCGATCCTTGAAATATGAACCGCTTGATATGGAGCCCTCACTTGCGATGCATACTCAAGGAGAGGGCGGACAGAAGCAGTATAGAGGTATTTCGTTACAAGGGGGTTGTGGAGCTCTTTGGACCATCTCTTGATAAAATCAAGGGCGAAATTAGGTATTGATATTACTTCGTCAATATGAGAACGAAAATTCAATTCGCTGTCGCAGAGAACTCCTAAATCTCTGATGAGCTGCACACGGTTTATAGAAATGCTCTGAAGATGATAGGATCTTGGGGGAGTTTTATTATTTTGACGAGAGAAATTTATTGCTTCGCATTTGGTAATGCTTAATTCAAAGAAGTTTTTAGAACACCAAAAGACGAATAAATCTAGGTCATTTTGAAGCTGGAGAGAATCTCGGTCGGAGGTGATGACTTTGAAAATTTTAGCTTCATCCGCGTAAAGTGAGATAGAAGAATATTAGATGATCTTTTCGACATTATTAATGGCAAGGATGAAAAAGAAGGGTCCAAGATGGCTGCCTTGGGGTACACCGGAGGTTACCACAAAAGTAACTAAAAGAGTTGAACGGAAACGAACTCTATATTGGTGGTTATCCAAATATGAATTTATCCATTTGAGTAGGATAGGGCTGAATCCGAAGATAAAAAGTTTAAAGTGAAAATATTGAAACACTAAAACGTGGAGGTGGGGACCGAGAACAGCACTCGTGAATGTGGGTAACTCGCACGCACTCAAGTAGCCCTTTTTCCACTCTAGTACAGTCTTCCTCGCTTAATAGTTTTTCTCGGGCTCTCCTCAAGTCGAATCATATTTTCTTTGACTGCTTTCTTTCGATCTCTTAAATCTCTCGGTTTTCGAGTGGTGGCCTCCCTGGTATTGTTTTTAACACCGCAGTGTTAGCTTTTGACTTCTCCTCTGGGTCTTGGCTAGGAAAGGCTTCTGGCTCCCATTTTTTGTATGAATTTCTCCGAGCTCAGCTTAAATGTTTACAGTTATAGTCAGAAACTAAGCTCTTAAGAGTTACCTTTTGACATTTTCAAGCCTCTTTTGACTATGGAGGCGGTCTTCCTTGTTTTTTTTCCTCGCATAAGTTACCCATAAATTGAACCGGTTCGGCTGAGCGGTGGCTTTTGATTGTGTCTTTATATAAACGCAGACTTGGTCAGCGCGCTTTTTTCGGACCTTTGCTTAGCGTTATGGTCGTTTCGGCGTTCTTTTCGATTTTTGCGAGGTATTGAACCTCTTTTGTCCGCTCTCCGTTTTCGGTAAAGGTTTATAGCGATTGGGTCGTCCGAGCTGAAGCATGATTGATACTCTTCGTCCTCGAGAATTCTATTCTCGTCTTCTGAAGTTATCTCACGTTCACCAGCACCAAAAACCCGATGGAAAATCGGAATCGGTTAGTTCAATGAGAGAAACACTAGTTAGTTCCTTCGGCTTTCTTGCTGCAGACAGGGATGCAACCATCTGCATTGTCTGTCTCTTTTTTTTTAAGCGCCATTTATATTTTCTCAAATCAAAGCCATTGCCGATAGCCGGAGCCTGTAACTACTGGCGACGGACACGCTCGAATTTTCTCTTCTTTATCGTATTGTGTGTGGCATTGTCGTTGCAATCTTGGTCCCAATTGAAAATCTTGGAACCTTGAATTTTTTAAAATCAGTGCAGTAGTTTTTGAGTTCCCGTCGTGGGAACAAGGGGATAAAATACAGCCTAAAAGTGGTAAAATAATCCTCGAAATCAATCCAGAAGTTTGAAAAGCGTTCAGCCAGCATGCTTCATCATGTCGCTTTTTGGCTGTCGTGAGGTGTCGCATTGTAAAAGTCTTACCCCCATATATAATTTTTCTCATATGCACTGAAAGAAGCACAACCTCTAAAATGAACGATAAATTACCACCAGTGACATTGAACAACAACCCATGTGAATGAATATTTTAATTTCACTTACTGAAAAAGTATTAAACAATCAGTAAACGAAACCCCTTGGACTTGGAAACTTTTCGAAAACATTAACTTTCTTTTCTTCAGGTTCTTTCATTTTCCTGTGGCGTAACGTAACACCACACCTTATTTCTTTTGCACTTTTTTTTTTCTTTCCTTTTTGGATCATAAAATTGTATCCGAATGTTTGTCCTTAACTCTACCTCAAAATCTGTCTTTTTTTTTGTTTTCGTCCACAGAACTACATCACATATGGTCCGACATCTAGTTTATATGGCAGCTTGGGTCCATCAAATATTTCACATACCTCATCGACAATGCTGCTGCCACCCACAATGGCCAACCCATTGATTTGTGGCGGCAGTGTTGGTAGTGGTCCCAGACAATCACCTGATATTATCGGAATATCGAATGCTTACATGGCGGCAGCTAGTACGACGACGACAAACACCATAGGGGCACCACCCCATCCTCATCCACCAACATCATCTGCATCAGGAACAACAGCTGCAGCAGGTAACATTGTTGGCCCTGGACAGCAGACATCAAATGTCAGTAGTAGTGCAATAGGTAAGGATGACAGAAACAACACACTATAACTCTGTTATATATCGAATATACTACATACATATAACGGACGACCGACGTGGATAACACAAGATTTTTTTTTGTTATACAAACTCGTATAAACGACGTAAATGCAATAGCTGTGGCCGCCCTTATCTTGTTAACTAGAAAGATATCGGAAGCGGTTGTTACAAAAACAAGCAGGAATAGGTATAAGGGAAAAAAAAGAGAAACAGTTACATACAACGAACCTTAAATGAGATTTTTGTATGTAGGGCGAGATTTAGCCCTCTTTTATCTCGTTTTTTCCCGATGCTTAGACTCTGGTCTTTATGGTGGCTTACGCCATTCCAACGACCTTATTGTTTGATTTTTGAAAGTTTGATGAATCCTTCAAACGTGAGGTGAATCCTCTTTGGGTTAGGGATGTGCCTTCTTAAGGTTGGTTGTGTGTAGTATGTAGTTTTAAACATGATTGCCACATCAGGCGAAATATTTTTTTTTTGTTTTCGAAAGTTTTATACTTTGCGTAGACCTTATACAGACGTATTTTTTGGGCGTCAAAAATTATGAATTTTATGAAATGGAAAAGGTGTAGCCTTAACCAAATCGTGAACATAATCCAACTAACGTAACCAACTTGAGCCTCAACTCAGCTAGAATCAAAAAATGTGTAAGTTAGGTGGAGCTTCAATATAAGTTATAATGTAGCTTCAATCCGAGGAAAGAGTGAATGTAACTAATATACCTTAATAGCTTCCATTTAAAATCACCTTGAATTGAAAATTTTGCATTGGAGCTTAAGCATCAACTTGAGCTCAGCTGGGGTGTATATCCGAGCTAAGCTGTAGCTTCACTCCCAGCTACTTGTGAAGACTGGCCAACAAATATTACCAACTTGAGATTGAACTTGCTTAACTAAGTAGAAGCTTAAATTCCCTACCTAGTTTGTAGCATCTTTCCGCGTCAGAACCAAGAAACGTTGATATCTAAACTATAGGTGCTTAGGTTGGAAATAGTGTTATAAAGCTTCATTTCAAGGCAAGCGTAATCGTTAACCAACAAACTTTAAGAACTTCAGTTTTAACTCAGCTGGAATTGAAAATTTTGTAATCCAGCAGAAGCTTCAGTCCGAGCAAAGCTGGACCTTCTATTCGAGCTAAATTGTAGCTTCAATCTGAGCTTATCATAAACCATCTTGAGCTTGAGCTCTGCTTAAAGCTGGTATTACAATCTGGACTAAGTTGAAACCTCATTTTGCGTAAGTCTGTAGCTTCCACTAGAGCTTAACTGACCTACTTTAAATAAACGATAGCTGCTTGGGCTGGAAATTTTGTAATTTAGCCGCAGCTTCAATCTGAGTTAAGCGTGAGCGTTAATAAACAAACATTGCTAACTAGAGCCTTAGCTCTGCTTCAATTGCAAATTTTGTAACTCAGCTGGACGACCTAATCGTGGACGTTAGCCGACAAACCTTTCCAACTAGAGCTTAAATTCTACTTGAATTGGAAATTGTGCTACCAAGCTGGAACTTCTATTCGAGCAAAGCTGTAGCTTCAATCCGAACTACGCTGAGCTTAACGATAACGTTAAACGACTGAGGTAACTAACTAGAACTGGACATTTTGTAATTGAGCTGGAAGCTTCAGTGTGAGCTAGTCATGGAAGTTAGTCCACAAACCTTACCAACTTGAGCTTGAATCCGAATTTTACTTGAATTGGAAATTGTGCTACCAAGCCTAAACTTGAATGCTAACTAAGTTGTAGCTTCAATCTGAGCTTAGCGTGAACGTTAATCTACTGAGGTTACTAACTAAAGCCTTTGCTCTGCTAGAGTTGGAAATTTTGTAATTGAGCTGGAGCTTCAATCTGAGCTAAACTATGGCTTATTAGCTAATCGTCAGCGTTAGCCAACAAACGTAGCTAGAGTTTAAATTCAGCTTGAATTAGAAATTTTGTTAGCAAGCTGGGGTCTCAGTCTGTGTTAAGCTGGAGCTTCAATTAAAACTAAACTGCAGCTTCAATCTAAGCTAAGCTGTAGCTACAATCCAAGGTGTGAGTGAACGATAACCAACAGACGTTACTAATTTATACGCAAGCTCTGCTTTAACTGCAAATTGTGAAATAAAGCTGCAGCTTCAATTCAAATTACGATGAATTTTCAATTTGTTGGAGCTTCGATCGGAGCTAAGTTGGAATAAACAAACGTTGCCAACTTCAGCTTGAACTTTGCCTGCGGGCACTTCCACGCCTTTGAATACCTCATACGAATAAAAATAATGAAATAATAAAAGGTTGTCTACAGAGGCTTTGCCGTATAATTTTTTAATCAACTTCAGATGTCACCACGAAAAAAATTATAACTTCAAAGTATACATACTCTGTATTGTGTGTTGTGTACTGTGTACTGTGTACTGTGTACTCTGCACTGTGTACTGTGTACTGTGTACTGTGAACTCTGTACTCTGTACTCTGTACTCTATACTCTGTACTCTGTACTCTGTACTCTGTACTCTGTACTCTGTACTCTGTACTCTGTACTCTGTACTCTGTACTCTGTACTCTGTACTCTGTACTCTGTACTCTGTACTCTGTATTCTGTACTCTGTACTCTGTACTCTGTATTCTGTATTCTGTACTCTGTACTCTATACTCTGTACTCTGTACTCTGTACTCTGTATTCTGTATTCTGTACTCTGTACTCTATACTCTGTACTCTATACTCTGTACCCTGTACTCTGTACTCTGTTCTCTGTACTCTGTACTCTGTACTCTGTACTCTGTACTATGTACTCTGTACTTTGTACTCTGTACTCTGTACTCTGTACTCTGTACTCTGTACTCTGTACTCTGTATTCTGTATTCTGTACTCTGTACTCTGTACTCTGTATTCTGTACTCTGTACTCAGTACTCTGTATTCTGTATTCTGTACTCTGTACTCTATACTCTGTACTCTGTACTCTGTACTTTGTTCTCTGTACTCTGTACTCTGTACTCTGTACTATGTACTCTGTACTCTGTACTCTGTACTCTGTACTCTGTACTCTGTACTCTGTACTCTGTACTCTGTACTCTGTACTCTGTACTCTGTACTCTGTACTCTGTACTCTGTACTCTGTACTCTGTACTCTGTACTCTGTACTCTGTACTCTGTACTCTGTACTCTGTACTCTGTACTCTGTACTCTGTACTCTGTACTCTGTACTCTGTACTCTGTACTCTGTACTCTGTACTCTGTACTCTGCACTCTGTACTCTGTACTCTGCTCTACATTATGTAATTTGTTCCGGTTCCGTCTTTTATCTGATAGTTGGAGGTTCAAAACCCAGATGAAAAGGATTCGTCCTTTCCAAGGGCTCTTCGAGCTCTGTTGCTCTTCTACCTAAAACCCACTGTATTTTTCAATTTATGTTTTACCGCAATGGACCATGTGTGTATGTTTACTACAATGATTGACTTGGAAACATAACATAAATTTCATAGTATTAGAGAAAACACCAAGTGGCAACTATGTTCATAGATTCAACAACTTCATGTTTTCGTTAGAGCTCCGCAACCAGGTAAAGCGTATAATGCCGTGTGCGACCACGAGGGAGAACAATTCTTCAACTCATATATATTGCGGTTTATTTTTACATTGGGTTTGAGGTTCTTCTCATGTGTGCTTTCATTTTCGTGTTTGATTTTTTAACCTCTTGATGAGATGATGAGAATGGTCTCCCGAAGGGTCCATCACATACACAGCACCCCTTACTCGTACAGATAGTAGATACTCGTAGAATGTCGATTTGAAGAACTTTCGTGTGCACGAAGCAGACCATTGGATTTTATCAACGTGACTTATGGTTGGACTAAGCTTAAATGTCATATAATAAACTTTATTATATGTGAGCAAGTAAAAAAGAAAAAATAAACAGAATTACAACAACAATGAAAACTAAAAACCAATACGTCCCATATGGAGAGGCTACCGAGATGAAAGTTTAGAGACGTTTGTTTTTATGAAGAAAAAAGAAGCCAGGGAGGGGTGGAAGAAGGTTTTAATTTTGGTGTCTACGTTCTGAATACTAATAAAGGTGAAATTTCTGATTTCAAATTTTAGCTGCAAAAACGTCGCTTCGCGTCGCGTCGTTTGGACAAGCAGACAATACGTGTGGTGTTTCAAGAACTCTATGGCAAGTCACCATCAGTTATTCTAAACTAATACTGCAGTAACTGACAGTGGATTTAATAAAGTTTGTTAATTTAGAAAAGATGGAAACGGTGTGGGGTATTGGTCTGCAACTGATCCGTGTTACAATGAGGAAACTGTCAGGGTTAAATGAGCAACAGAAGGAAGTTGAACAAGATAAAATTGGAACGTAAAGTCGTTAAACTATCGTGTTATTGTGTTTCGGTGAGTCTTAAGGATAGTGGTCATTCTAATCAGTTTTTTAAGGGATTGGTTTTCTGAACGGTTAGAAAATATACAGAAAGTGGAACCCACGTCTTCTAGTTAAAGGAGACCTTTGACAATTCGAAATGTGAAACTGGATACAAATCGCACGAAGGGGTGGGTCTTTTGATAAAACTCATCAAAATAAATAAATAAAATAATAAAATAATCAATAAATAAGTCCGGGCAGCAAACCCATGGAAAAGTCGGGGAGTAATTAATTTCCTTACTTACTTACTTACTTAAGGTGGCGCTACAGTCCGGGTCATACTAGGGCCTCAACCAAGACGGGACCAAATATCACCCGAAGAATTTTTCTCTCGAAGCATCCTAAAGCGTCCTCATCTACTTTTGACAGCGTCCATCCCTCTGCACCATATATAAGAACCGGGATGATAAGTGCCTTATATAGGGACACCTTAGTTGCTCGAGAGAGGACTTTACTACTCAATTTTCCTTCTTAGTCCGAATAAACAGCCATTGGCAAGAGTTATTCTTCGTTTGATTTCTTTCCGACCCTGATGGAGCAGCGTGCGTTCTCCATCGTCATCCTACACAATCGGACAAGTTTGGTAGGGATGCCAAAACTGGACATGGCTCTATAAAACTCTTCTCTATAGATGCTGGCATACGCGGCTTAAAATCGATGAAAAGGTGGTAGGTATCGATTTGAAGCTCCTGGGTTTTTTCCAAGATCTGCCGTAGTGTGAAGATTTGGTCTATGGTGGATTTTTCTGGTCTAAAGCCGCACTGATAAGGACCTATCAGGTTGTTGACGAATGGCTTCAGACGCTCACACAATACGGCAGAGAGGATCTTGTAAGCGATGTTAAGAAGACTGATACCTCTGTAGTTGGCGCAGTTCAGAGGGTCTCCTTTCTTGAGGACCGGGGAAACAATGCTGAGGTTCCATTCACGGGGCATGCTTTCTTCCGACCATATTTTGCAAATGAGCTGGTGCATACTCCTGACCAGGTCATAGCAACAATTCGGCAGTGAGGCCATCAGCTCCAGCAGCTTGGATACTGCTGTCTTCACTTCGTTCAGGTTGGGTTGGCGGAATTGTTGGTCTACGTCGCCTAAATCGAATGGTTCTATCTCTCTAACAGCGGAATTGGGTTCATCATCGCCGTTATAGAGTTTGGAGAAGTATCTTTCCATATCCTCAGCATTGACTGCGGTTCCACCACGATATTCCCTTGGTCGTCTTTGCTGGCTTCGGCTCGGGAATTACAGCCCAAGGCTGTTTTTTTACCTTTTGGTAAAACTTCCGAACCTCATTCCTGCTGTGGCACCCTTCTATCTCCTCGATCACGCGCTTCTCATGCTCTCTCTTTTTCCGTCTGAGAAGCCGGTGTTCGTCTCTCCTCTTCTGCTTGTAGAGCTCGTAAGCAGTTCTAGTCTTTTTGTGCAGCGTCGCTTTGTATGCTTCCTGTTTAGCTACATGTGCTTGCCGGCATTCGTCGTCAAACCAGGGGTTTCGCTGTTGTGGCCGTGTGAAACCCAGCACTTCAGAGGTGGCATCTCTGATGGCTGATTGGTAGTGATGCCACTGGTTCTCAAGGACGTCTTTCAAGTCCGTTACTCTTCTCTATGTTCCTAGACAACAAAGTACATTTTTTGTTGGGTGCCCTCGCTACACCGGCTTAGAGAGGTAAACCTGTCACTGTCTCGAGCGAATTTATATGCACAACAGAGTGTCTCAGTCAGTGATAGAGTCTCGTGTTGTGCGGAGGTATTCGTTGGCGAGCTAGTGAACATTACAAGTATGAAGAATTTGAGAAACTTTTAAGGTTTTTTATTTAAAAAATTTTCAGACTCTAATACCCCAACCTACATAGTCTACCTGAAAACTGGTCTACCGTCCCTACACATTTACCTTAGGTCTTCATTTTTGCTACATTACTTCATTGCGTTGCAGAAATCTTCAGTTTTTTTTTTTTGCGAATGGACGAGATTTTAAAACCAAAATAATATTAGTCTCTGGGAAGGTGGTTCAGTGCTTAATAAAAGGACATACGATCTAATAACTAAAATAGAGAAGAACTCCCTGAGAGTATCCAAAATGCAATGCGAACAGAGCTAAACAAGAAGCATTTATAAAACGCTAAACCACGAACTCAGAGAAGTGAACTACTTTACCGACGGACACAGCTTGGATATGATCTCAGCCCTATTCAAAGTAAGAAGTGAACTCTTGTCTTAAAAATGCCTCCTACACATAAACGTTATCAACGTGAATTGATCCCTGGGCAAATTAAGGACGAGGGAAGATATTCGTCACTTCATTTGGTATCTGCCCCATACATAGTAAAATACGGTCAACACACTGGGGTAAGAACACCCTATCAATGGAAGAATCTTCTCGAGTACCTGGTCTAGAAAAATTGATATACCCTCTACTCGTTCCTGAAAACTGCCCTCAAATATCGTTCGCAAATAATTAGCCAAGCTTTTTAAGCTTTTTGAAGTGAAAACTTCTTTAGGCGCGTTTGGCACTTTTGCGATGGGGGTAAAGCAATGAATTCGCGACCGACACCATTTTTTGGCTCATCGTATTTCGTATGTAAAGTCGTCATAGCCCAGCGTCTCAGGTTCGATTCCCAGCCATGACTTACATTTTTTTATTTATTTTAAGTGAAAACATAAATAAAAATTGTCGCCACGGCTAGGATTCGAACCTGAGACCCTGAGTTTAATAGCCAACGACTCGACCATTGAGCCAAGAAACATCTTAAATTCGATGCTGCTAAATGACTTAAAAGAATGTAATAGCAACATTACCTAGTAATACTACCGAATCGGAGAAATTCAGAGAAGAAAGAAAGGAATTAAAGGACAGAGAAAAATTTATGCAACGCAGAAAAAATAAAAAGCACCAAATATTTTACTATCATTACAATGAAGTGGATGAGTGAAGCTGGAAATTTCATCATGGCAGAGTAGGAGATGATTCGAACTTTACAACAAATTAAAAGAGATCAACAACTCATCGCGATGATTTATCGATGGAGTTGAAATGGTTGCATGAAAATAGTTTGAAAACCATTACTCAAATATTAATTAATTTCGTTTCTAAACTTAATGCATTGTCCTTTTTTTTCATTTCATTGTCAAAGTTTACGAGCGCAGTTACGAGATCTGTAGACACTATCGTTAAAAAATTGAATGTATTGATTTTAACAGAATTTCACAAGGGTGACGAAGAAATATAGATATGATAGGTATTTCAGATTTCAATTTAGTTGCAAGTTTCAGAAGGCACGATCGTCCAGCTGCAGGAGTAGCTATCTATAAAAGGTTGTCTGATAAAACTGCCATATTTTGCTCAAATCATATGGATTTGCATACGAGGTACACTAGTTTTTGATATCGGCGATTTGTGTGTTTTTCGTTGCCACTCTGGAAATGGACAGCAAGTTATAACAGTAGGCGTTTATAATTCACCGAATACGTGTTCAAGTGTAATACGACAGTTTTTATATAAAAATTTATTTATTTAGTCTGAAGACGCTTTTGCATACCTTCACGATAAAATTGGGTAGAGATTTGATGATTTCCTAATGATTTTGAGTGGTGAATTTAACATCAACTTCGCCGATGCTACTAATTTGCCACTTTTTCAATTTTTAAAAGAAGAACACTAATTTACAATGACGAATGACCGCAGCTTTAGTACAACGAAATATAAAGCGACGATTGATGCAGTCTTTGCGATATATTTAAATAGATTCGAGACAAAATTGTTCGATTCCTATTTAAGTTACCATAGACCTATTATTTCAGTATTAGAATACGATGATTGTAGAGATGATAATAGAAGATATGAAATTGTGAATGAAAACTCATAAGTTTCATTGATGTTCTTCCTTATGTACATCTACATAATATATTATAAAAGATTTTCCTATACGTTAAAATATTTACTGAAAATTCAATTCTGTTTTCACTTCTGTCGGCACTCCCGGAGTGCTTCTTTTTTTTCTACTATGCGATTAAAGTAAATTTTAAAATTACTAATTAAATATAATTTTTTTTTAAACTCTAATTTTTCGGCTAACGGCACTTGAAGCCAATGTCCTTAATGTGAAAATTCTAAACAAAAGCACAATAAATAAGTCACTGAAGATTAACTGACCAGCCAAAAAAAAAATTTTCAAATAATAGCAAAACATGACATTACGATGATGGAGAATACGAAAATGCAAAATGTCTGTCTGCTTGTCTGTCCATATATGGAGCCGCAGCCTGAACCGCTCTACTGGCTTTCTTCAAAATTTGCAGTAAGGGACTATGGGGCAGCCTACATAGTGATTTGAATTCGGTCTCTAGATCTTGGAATAACGTCGCCTACCATCTGACAAACAACCTTTAAGGTGATATACTTATTTTTCTCGAAAAAGACTCTAAAAGTTTCAATAAAATTGTGAGAGACTAGTAAGGTTTTGGTTTTATTAATGAAGTCAATAAGGCGTTCACTACTTGTTAATAGTTATTAGTTTTTAGTTGTCTTTAAAAAATATAAAAAAAAAAAAGAAGCACTCCGGGAGTGCCGACAGAAGTGAAAACAGAATTGAATTTTCAGTAAATATTTTAACGTATAGGAAAATCTTTTATAATATATTATGTAGATGTACATAAGGAAGAACATCAATGAAACTTATGAGTTTTCATTCACAATTTCATATCTTCTATTATCATCTCTACAATCATCGTATTCTAATACTGAAATAATAGGTCTATGGTAACTTAAATAGGAATCGAACAATTTTGTCTCGAATCTATTTAAATATATCGCAAAGACTGCATCAATCGTCGCTTTATATTTCGTTGTACTAAAGCTGCGGTCATTCGTCATTGTAAATTAGTGTTCTTCTTTTAAAAATTGAAAAAGTGGCAAATTAGTAGCATCGGCGAAGTTGATGTTAAATTCACCACTCAAAATCATTAGGAAATCATCAAATCTCTACCCAATTTTATCGTGAAGGTATGCAAAAGCGTCTTCAGACTAAATAAATAAATTTTTATATAAAAACTGTCGTATTACACTTGAACACGTATTCGGTGAATTATAAACGCCTACTGTTATAACTTGCTGTCCATTTCCAGAGTGGCAACGAAAAACACACAAATCGCCGATATCAAAAACTAGTGTACCTCGTATGCAAATCCATATGATTTGAGCAAAATATGGCAGTTTTATCAGACAACCTTTTATAGATAGCTACTCCTGCAGCTGGACGATCGTGCCTTCTGAAACTTGCAACTAAATTGAAATCTGAAATACCTATCATATCTATATTTCTTCGTCACCCTTGTGAAATTCTGTTAAAATCAATACATTCAATTTTTTAACGATAGTGTCTACAGATCTCGTAACTGCGCTCGTAAACTTTGACAATGAAATGAAAAAAAAGGACAATGCATTAAGTTTAGAAACGAAATTAATTAATATTTGAGTAATGGTTTTCAAACTATTTTCATGCAACCATTTCAACTCCATCGATAAATCATCGCGATGAGTTGTTGATCTCTTTTAATTTGTTGTAAAGTTCGAATCATCTCCTACTCTGCCATGATGAAATTTCCAGCTTCACTCATCCACTTCATTGTAATGATAGTAAAATATTTGGTGCTTTTTATTTTTTCTGCGTTGCATAAATTTTTCTCTGTCCTTTAATTCCTTTCTTTCTTCTCTGAATTTCTCCGATTCGGTAGTATTACTAGGTAATGTTGCTATTACATTCTTTTAAGTCATTTAGCAGCATCGAATTTAAGATGTTTCTTGGCTCAATGGTCGAGTCGTTGGCTATTAAACTCAGGGTCTCAGGTTCGAATCCTAGCCGTGGCGACAATTTTTATTTATGTTTTCACTTAAAATAAATAAAAAAATGTAAGTCATGGCTGGGAATCGAACCTGAGACGCTGGGCTATGACGACTTTACATACGAAATACGATGAGCCAAAAAATGGTGTCGGTCGCGAATTCATTGCTTTACCCCCATCGCAAAAGTGCCAAACGCGCCTAAAGAAGTTTTCACTTCAAAAATTGAAAAAAGGTCTAAAAACGGTAACTGTCCGTTCTTTTCAAAACTAATGTTCTTATTAATGGCTAACCTGATTAAAGCGAAATAAGTTTTTAAAGTTTAAAGTAAGTTTAAGATTGCGTATCAACACTTGAAAAGTTCCATTTTTTGAAATTTGTTTTGGTTTTGTAAATAAGTTTTAGAAATTTTGAAATGTCTTAAAGACAGTTCCTTCGATTTGCTTCAAATTTTTTGTTGAAACATTTACTAGCAAAGACAAGCATACATAAAAAACTGATAAAACGATTTTGAATAAATTTTCAGCGTTTATATGTTTCATATAAAGGGGTTTTCAATAAAAGCGCTACAAAATGATATAAATAAAACAAAAACGGTTTTGGAAATCAATAACATTTTTTATTCCTTCGAAAGAACGTTTGACGGCTTTATGTATGAACCTCGATTTCTTTTGCATCGTCACCACGGGCACGGTTGCAGAAGTCTAGATGCTGAACCCAATTTTCGACGGTTTTCAAGCATAAATCGGTCGATACTGCTGCAATTTCACGTTCGATATTCGTACGAAGTTCATCAATCGTCGCTGACTTGTCGGTATAGACCATAGACTTGACGTAACCGCACAGGAATATTCTAACCCAATGTCCTTTTTGGCAGCCATCGCGCGACCAAACAACGAGTGACGGGCACTGCATCGGACGATAAAAATATCAAACAACAATAACCCTATTGTGTGTCCTTATTACCACAGGAAAGCGATCGTGTGAAGGGGTAGCGCAGTCGCATATGTTTGTTTCATGATCGTTCAAGCTTTATCATTAAAGCTTTTCATAATCAAACTGCATACTGGTGGGGGAGTACCCCTATCAAGGAAAATCTTTGTGCGACCGACACTACGAAAATTAGTCTGGTTGCTTCAAATCAAACAGTTTGATTTTCGTCGCGCTGCTCTTAGCAAATAGCAAGTGAATATGCAGCCCGGTCACGCAATCTGAAGAACATCTTGCGACTGGTATTAGGACAGGCATTGTTATAGCACTACCATCAAGCAACGCAACCGATCGAAGTTCATGCGCGATGCAAATCCAATTAAGACATAGCCTAACGGCGTCAAATCGCACGACCGAGGCGGCCAAGCGACTGGGCCATTTCGTAAGATAACACGTTCTCCAAACTTGGTTTCCAATAAATTGATTGTGACATTCGCGGTGTGGCTTGTAGTGCCGGCCGTCTTGTTGAAACCACATGTCCTCTAAGTCCATATCATCCAATTGGCCCAAAAACATTCGATTATCATTGAACGGTAGCGATCCCCATTCACAGCAACGTGCCGGTCTTGATCATCACGGAAAAAGTTCGGCCCAATGACGTCGTCGGCTTATAAACCCACACCAAAGCGTAATTTTTTCGGGATGCAATGATGATTAGTGGAGTACGTGTGGATTGCTGTCTGACCAATACCGCATAAATTTTATTTATTGATGAAACCATCTAGCCAGAAATGAGCCTCATAGCTGAAGATGGGATTTTCGAATCATTTTCAAGTTGTTGCTCAGCCCAAATCACGAACATACGACGCTTCTGGTGGTCAAGCGGCTTCAGTTCTTGCGTCAATTTAACCTTGTAAGGATGTAGGCCGAGATATTTTCTCAAAATTCGCCACAACGACGTCACAGAGATGCCCAACGCTTGAGAACGACGTGTGAGAGACACATTTGGGCTTTCTGCAACTGATGCCTCAGGGGCAGCAATATTTTCGACACTACGAGCACTTCTCTGTCTTACTGGCACATGAACATTGTGTACTGTGCCTGTGGATATAAATTTTTCCACTAGACGCTAAATTGTTGATCTGCTAGGATGATTATGACGACCATAAATTGAACGTAGCGCTCTTAACTTTGAGGCCACTGACTCCGAATTTCGGTAGTAGATTTTAATACTTTCGACTCGTTGTTGGCTCGTTTATCTTTCCATCATGAAATGGCAAACATTACTGAAGAGAAATGTCAAAAGAGCTGTAAGAAATATGGCGTCGTTTGCTGCGCCTGTCCCTCTATTTTTGTAGCATCCATGTTGAAAAACCCTTTACATAAATACGTATATGTTTAATTTTTTTTTTACTATTTTACGTGATATTACTCAATTTTCTAATAAATGTGTACTTGGCAAACCTGTTCCGCTAAAAATATTGTGAAGAGCGAACACTGAGACCTTAA
The DNA here is from genome assembly GCA_914767635.1 of Melanostoma mellinum. Classification (NCBI taxonomy): domain Eukaryota; kingdom Metazoa; phylum Arthropoda; class Insecta; order Diptera; family Syrphidae; genus Melanostoma; species Melanostoma mellinum. Next base: position 179,092,339 of record OU612060.1, read on the forward strand.
ACTCAGCCTTAAGATACGTTGCTTAGCTCACCACACAATATCAAGTTCTTGCGACCCAGTCGTGCCCGTGCCGATTCCGAACTTCTAAAAGAGAAAGCGCATTTCTTGGCACTCTCAGAGGACTTTTCTACTCCTTTGTCAAAGGCGACATCCGTGAAAAGCGTAGGATGTCTCTGATCTTCGAACCTCGAACAAACCAACATGCTTACTTTACTGTTCCAGTTCCTGCCAAAATGGCTATGACACAAAAGTGGATTAATCCTTATATGGAACTTCCAAAAAGGGTACTACAAACAGAATCCATAAAATGTTAAGTACAAAAAATAAACTCTACTTTGCTTCATAGGTATGGAGTCAACTTTGTCAAACTGCATCGACCAAATGCTCTAAACAAGAATAATAAAAGCAGAAACGGTTTCAAGCACCCCCAAATTCAAACCTTGTACCTTGTAGAGTCGAAGAGTAGTTGTATCTCTGCTCCTTTGGCTCCTAGTCTTCAACCAGACAATGGTTTGACAAGACTAGAAGGATTAATTTTTAATCTGGTTAGTGATTAGATCCTGTAGAGTATTCATCAATCAGCCAATGACAAAAAAAGTGCATTAATTGAATTAAAGAAGTTAAGTGCTTGCTTGAGTGCACATTAAAATTTAACGCCGCCGCCGACGCCTTTTGTAATAAATCAATATATTTTGACACATTGGTTATCTTCTTTGTGCAGTCCAACCAAGTTCGAAAAAATTTCTGTTTTTAGTATCGCTAGACTTGTGTCTCAATAATTTTACAAAACTGGAAGTAGAGGTGAGTCTTAAGCAATACTGTGTATTTTGATCTGTTTGTTAATTTGGTCCAATTTAGTTTCGCCTCAACATCGACATAATGCTGGACACTACTATTGGAGCAAACCTTGCCACAAGTGCAACTCTCAAATTCATGTACTACTTTGCCAAAGTCTTTGGTTTGGCCAACTTTACAATCACTGAACATGGTCGACTTAGATCCTCGCATAGAATATTTTTTATCGTGTGTCAAATCGCTGGCCTAATTTGCTACTTGCTGCTCTTGCCGAGTTATTTCACTTCGCGGTATTCGAAAGACTTTATTTGGTCGATGAGTTTTCTCCAAGCAGCATCATTGATTTTATTCAATAGCATCTCTATCGTATTCCAAATTGTACAGGGCGCGGCTTTTATAAAATCCTTCAACAAGGCCATTGATACCATCACTCACCTCTCCATTCTGACTAAGGAATCAAAAATATTTGGATACGAGTTCACTGTGATATTATTTTTGCGAATTGGAAGTCATTTTTTAGCGCTTATTGCAGATACGCCCAGACTTATGTCTGCCATGAAGACCAAAGATGTTTTAGTCATTTTACAGATTTTCTTTGCATATGTTTTGTGGATGCAAAATGTGATTGCGATAATTTTTGTGAGTCTTGTGTTTACATCATCGGCAGGAGTGTATAAGACTCTTGGAAATTACGTGATGAATTTCGCAAAACGTATTGAAGTATCACAGGAATCACCAATGACGGTCCAGTGTCGAATGAGAATGCTACACGAATATTGTGACGAATTGGACGAATGCTCGGCGATATATTCAAAAATTTATAAAATCATTTGCGATTTTCAATCAATGCTACAGTTTATATTTTTGTTTTCATTCTGTAACGACCTAATTGTTATCATAGGGAATCTGCACGTATCCTTTGTGTTTTATATGAAAAACGGAGACATTTTGTGGAATCTGATCTCAATGGCAGTTTTCATAGGCTTCGACTTGTTGTTTTTAATGCTTTCGGTTGATTTGACAACTCGCCGCTCAAGAATTCCGAACAACATTTGCTGGGAAAGTTTCTACACAGATATGGATCATCGATGGGACCAGTGTGTGAGTTATTTTGCAGTCGTAAGGTGATGTAGTTCCTTATGCAAAGTTTCTTTTTTCTTTCGGAAACAGGTTGACCGTTTTTTTGGTCAGTTACGATTTGAGGAATTGAAAGTTGAAGTCTTTGGATTGTTTCGAGTAGACAATGAACTCTGTTTGAGGTTGTTGTCGGTGATAGTTGCATATTTGACTATACTTATCCAATTTAGCATGACAGGAAATGTAAATGCGTCTTTTATATAATAAAAATCAATGTTTTTTTCCTTGCATGGGTATGACTTTAATTCAAATCCAATCAATTTTGTGAACTTTGTTCAACGATGTTTGTTTTGAGACTACACTAATGCCACCTTACCACTGGTTGGGGAATATGTCGGATATTCACAGAGGTAGTGCTCCTCGGATTCACTGTCTTCTCAACAAGATTGTTAGAGTGTGGTATCTCTTAAGCCTAACACGTTTAAATGCTTGGCAGTCATTATTTTCTGCTACGAAAAAAAAAAAATTTAGGAGTTTTCGTTTTACGTTGGGGAGCATTAGATTAGATTAGATGATATGATGGGCTGAGCTTGGGCAGCTCTGGGCACTGCGGTGTCTGAATAAAACCTATTGTGCTAACCCATGTGAGGTTTAGGGCAGTTTTCTTGCTCCTGAGTTTAGCCAGAACTTCTGTGGGTGCATAAATTTGAGATAACCTAGGAGAATGATCGATCTCACAGACAAGTATTTGCTCTCTAAGGCGGAAAAGTGTTGGACATTCCGTAATAATGTGCAGAGATGTTTTTTTCATTTTCGAGGCATAGTCTGCAGACGAACTCTGCTTACTAACCTCATTTGGTTAAGGTGTTTCTTTAAAGAATGAATAGTGGTCGGTAAATAGTGCTGTACAAATTTTTAGGATTTTCCAATAGAGGTTCAGTACGAATTTTGATGCTTTTTAGATTTATTCTGGCAAAAAGAGTTTTGAACAGGTTTGACGAGATGAGTTACGCCAAGCTTTATAACGTTGGGGAGCATACGTGTGGTTTGTCTGCGTCCACTTGAGGCATGCCATCTGCGATTGTGCTCTTGACCGATGCAATCGTTGATTGAAACCCCTGCCGAAGGACCCTGGCAGACCAAGTGACAGGTCAAGTTCTTGAAAAAGCTGTCTGAGAACCTTTCCTCGCAAGTTCATCTCATTTCTAGTTATGGCGTGATGGCCCGGAAGCCGGAACCCAAACGAGACTCAAAGAATTTAATCTTCCGAGCGCATTCAGAGAATGCTGTCACTTTCGAAGAAGTAAGAACGTTCAATAGAGCCTTAAGCACAGCTTGGTCATAGTTCGCAATGAAGCTTATAGCCATTTGGATAGCATACGCCTCCGCTTTTGACCGAAATTCGTATGAGCCTAAAGAGTTGTGTAGTCGAATGGCATCGCTCTCGACAGAGGCACCACCGCCAAATCCATCATCGGTTTTCTAACCATCTGTGAAGATTCCATAACAATTCTTTCCTGCCTCAGATTCTAGAGCGGATCAGTCCTGAACCGAAGGAAAAAGTTGACTGTGCATTTTTGACGCAGTTTGAGCTTTGGGGTCATCGTTTCAGAAGGCATATCCATTAGACGTGAGTCAAAAAAGATGCTACTTGCGAGTTTCTAAAGACTACAGTGCGAATTATCCCAGAGACCACATCTACTTAAACGAGAAATGGTCTTAAGAGTACACCAAATGATGTGTGTATCAACGGGAGGAAGATTCAGCAGTTTTTCGAGAGCAGCTCTATGTTTCTTTGCGATTTGGCAAACGAAGCAATGACGTTTTTAGGAGAGAGCTTATGCCACCAAACAACTGACAAATACGAGATGATTGGTCGATTGGTCTTATCATAGCCGTATAGATCCATAGAACCCTTTTGGGTAACAGACCCCATGTCTTGCCTAAAGCTTTCGTACATCACCAGAAGACTGACAATGCTAAGCAGTCGTTGACTCGATATGTTTAGACCAAAGAAGCTTGTTATCTAGGATTACTCCAAGATGTTTGACTTCGTTTGAAAAGGTGATTAGGGAGCCTTTAAGTGTAAGTTGGGTCAGGCCAGTCAATTTTCTATGTCTCGTGAAGAGAACAATCTCAGTCTTAAGAGGATTTACGGAGATCCTAACATACGCTTGTTTGGTATGGCCATCATTAAAGAAGGGATCAAACCTCAAGACTATATTACCAAAGTCGACAGGCTGGCATCTTGGAACTTGGATGCATTGGCTCAAACACTGCTATCAGAACGACACCAACTACAGCTCTGGAAACAATACAATAATTGGAAAATAGGCCTACCAGGATCAATAGTCACAAAATCCAAAATAGTAGAAATCTGTCGCAGTAATTTAAGACTGCTCATAGCTCTATAATCTATAGACTGCTCATAGCTCTATCGGCGGCGGCGGATAGACTGGCCCGAATCGGGTTATCGCCCGAATACAGTGAAACGAACAGATCTGATGTCTCAGGCAACTAGAACTGGAAACACCTGCAAAACCATCTAAAAGCTGCCGAGTTTCCAGAAAACTATGGTCATATTTTTCCAAGGAAAAGAAAAAAAATATTTTCTATTCCAGCTAAGCTGGCCACGGCTCGGCCCCCGTTGATTGTCATGGGTAACTCACTGGGTAGTGGGTGGGTAGCTCACAACCGTAGAATGCACAATGCACATGGACTTGTGTTTCTTTAATGACACTAGGGATCTTACTCACATCGAAGCCTTAGCCTCTCTCTCTTCATTGTAAGTTTAAAATGGTTCCATTTGGATGAGGATATATTAGATCCATTTGTGGTATCACAATGGGCCTGAGTGTCTTAGTTGAGCTGACAGCCACTTTAACCTAACCTAATCTTACATAAGGTAACTTGAATTTTTCAAAATGTTTCTGGGAATGTCATAGAATTTTAAAAAGTTAAATATATGACCTGAGGGTACGCTTCATATAGTTAAATCTCTCCACCAAAAAACCTAAACTTTATGCCCCAACCCTCGAGATTTCCTCGCAAATAGTACGCTGTTGTCAATTATCATTGTTCAGCAGTTCAGTGGCGTAGAGTTCCTTGGGGGGGCCCTGTAGCAAACTTATACTGAAATGTCTGATAGCCGTTCCATCGAAGTCCCTGGGCTGTTCGTGGCTTGTCATAGCGCATCGGTTATTTCGGTATTTCCATGCTAAGTGAAAACCTCAAAGGGGGAGTCCCGCAATAAGAGGTGTAGGATGTTGCCAACTTTTGGCTGCGTGGTTGTAGAGCTTTTCACCTGGGCACGTCCAATAAACGACAAATAAATCAACATAAGTGATTTTAAGCTCAGCTGGTACCTAGACTCTTCACAAACTCTGAGAAAAAATTTTTTTTTTGTCAGGAGGAAATCTTCAAAAGACACTAACTTGGCAGTATTCGACACCAAGTAGTGTGGGATCTTATCTCACTAAAAACTCCTCGTAATTAGAACCAATCTATGAACGATCGACAACAGATTTTTCTTTCTCTCTCTTTTAATGCTTCTCATGACTTTTAGACCATTAGCTTGTGTGGCTTGTGGCTTCTTAGTCTCCGAACATTGCTTCTCGTATTTAATACGGACTCCATTTCGGAGTTGAAATGACTATGCAGACGCTGATTGTGTGATACAGCATGTTTTCTTACAACTTCTGTAACCATTTCTATTTGTAAGCAACGATGTAAATCTTATAAGACTTCTGTCCTACTTTCTAAGCGATTTGAAATAAATAAATTAAATTAAATTAAATTAGAAATTAAATCGCTATTTCTTATAAACCGTGCATTTACTATTCCACTAAGGACTGTGTTTTGGAATTTGTGGATGATTTCAGTATTTGTTTTCCATAGGTCCAAACAGGTCTAAGTACTCGTTTATAAAGCATTTTTTTACTTTCGACAGATAAGTCAGAATTTCTACCGAGTAACCAGTACATTTTTCTATATTTCATGTTGAGCTCTTCCCTTTTCTTTTTGATATGCTCTTTCCATTTTAGCTTTGCATCCAAATTCATCCCAAGGTATTTGGCCGTATTGGCGTAATGTACAGCTTGATTGTTGAAGAATATTTGTACGTAGCTTAACTTTTTATTTGTAAGGTTTATATTGCAGATTTAGCTTCATTGAGCTTGATACGCCATTTTTTGGTCCAATCACTAACGGTGTCGACGGCATTTTGCAATTTCTCTGCAGCCTTGACGACGCACTTACTGGATGCCAAAATTGCAGTATCATCCATAATGGTGTTGTTATCCACTGGAATATCTCTTGTATAGCAAATACAGGGTAGGTCCTAGGACGCTTCCTTGTGGAACACCGGCTTGTATTTTACTTAGCTTTGAATATTCTTGATCATTCCGTACTCTGAAGAGCCGGTTTGAGATATAAGATTTTAGTATTTCGTAGTGCTGCTTGGGTAGGTCACTTTGCAGTTTGTACTCTAGCCCCTAATGCCATACCTTGTCGAATGTTCTTTTTTGTCCGGAAAGCACGAGATTGTGGGACAACATTTTACAAATTTTTCCGTTCATACGTTAAGTGCCTTCGTTTACCTTACGGGTCACTGATGATACGGAGGCGGTAGCTTCGCCTCTGCAGTAGTTCTTTACCGACGTATTATTGATACCTCATTACTTTCAATTTCAGAGATTCATTCACTTTAAATATTAGACAAGTCGTTGTTATGACCGCCCACATTCAATTTGTTCAGTTTGTTATTACGGAACGGAAAACAAAGTTTACACTCAGTATCTTCACTTCACATCGCAGTCAACCATTTTGACTTCATGAGACGTTGTCATTGTTCCAACGAAAACAAATCACAAAGAACTTTTTAACGCGAATTGCAGTTTTTCTTTTATTAAATTTACTCAGTGACCGCACAGCATGAAAATTAGATTAAGGAACTTTTTTACTTCTATCTGTAATATTTCCTTTCAAAATTTTATAACTCAGGAACGTAACAGTTTTATGATAGAGAAAACTTACTCATCTCTTTCTTTTGAGATGAATTTGAATTGAAAATTGAAATTATTAAATTTTCTACTGTGCTTGTTTATCTATGATCCGCATCTGTGTGATTTTTCTTCCTTCTTCTGTATTCAAATAAGGAAATACTTGAATGGATATGATTGTGACATAGAAGAACTACATACATATACACACGCACAAAAGAAATCAAAAAGCGAGAGGAAATAGGAAAGAGCTTTAATGAAACGTCAAGGTTATTTCTTTTCTTTTCTACTTTGCTCTGAAATTTAATAAATATTTTCTTTAATATTATTTTTTTTTTTTTTTTTCGTTATTCTTCTTTGCTCACAATGAGAAAATATTCTCACATTGGGTTATTTTAACACTCTTTTTGTGTGTTTGGAGGAACTCTCGTTCAAGAAGTAAACGACCTTATGGTCAGGTATTGCTTTTGAGAAAATAAGTTAATCAGCCGAGCATCTAGTGATTTGTGTTCCAGAAAATTGACGTGTAAGTTAGGGACACTGAGAGGTGCCATGATCAGAATTAGCTTCATCAAAAGGTAAAAAAATGTTCAGGGTGGTAAACCTCGAACTCAAGTCTGTAAAGACCAGCCCAACACGGAAACATAGTGATAGTATCGCAATCGAAACTGAGGATCTGGGAAGACCACTTCTGATGATTGCTTGACGACAATGAAGACGCACAAGTTTCTATGTCAGGCAGAATGCTCCATTGAACTTGAACGATGATCAAAAATGCCGTCCTTCCACCTAGAAGAAGTTAAACTTGCTTTGATTTTTGCATCTTTAATCAAATGAGACCTCAGGTGCAAATGGCCCAGACGCTGAGGTTTTCAAGGCAGCTCAGTTAAAAACGAGCATGCGCACCAGCTGATCTGCATGGCATGATCGGAAGAAAGCATAAAGAGACTTTCGACAAGGCGATGTTTTCTGCTCTATACCTACTTGTAAAGATTCAAACATTAGCACCAGAGCCATATTTTTCAATAGGTTGTACAATTACACGCTAATGCAGTTCATATTGACGTAATGAGAAGAAACGAGGGTGATGTCATAGGTGATTTTACAAAAATGGGTTAAAAGAAGGCAAAACGAAGTATATGCTGGCGTTAAGGACTTAGAATATAGACGAATTTTACAAAACATAAAAATGGACAGACATAACTTCGAGGAAGTATAGGACTTCGTCTATATAGCAGCCTTCTATAGACACGGAAAACAGCATCAGTGCCGAGATCAAACAGAGAATAACTCTTGTCAGCCGTTGCTTCTTTGGGTTAGAATAGCAATGGAGAAGATAAGCCCTCCCTAGAAAAATCAAAAAAAACCCTTTACAAAACCTTGATCAACCCAGTCCTGCTTTACGGCGCGGAAGCATGGATCATATCGAATGCGGATGACGAAACCCTTGGCCCTTTTGAAAGGAAAATATTCCGATTTATCCTTGGTCCCATATGTGAAGACAATGTGAGGAGAAGAAAGTTCATCAACGAGCTGTATGAACTGTACCGCGACAAGGGCATTGCTAGAAGAGTAAGCATCGCGAGACTATACGATGCGATGGTTGGGGACTTGTAAGGCGGATGGACATCAACGCTGCGGCTCAACAGATTTTCGAAAGCCCTTGAAGAGAAATCGCATAAAGGGAAGTCTTTGTCTTTGATGATGCAATCAAAAGGAAGAAGACCTCAATCGACTTAGAGTCAAAGCTGGAGAGAGCTCACCCAGGAGCAAGTCTGCTTGTTACGTGGGACTTCGACAATTAAATGTCAGAAATCAAAAATTATTTTTCATCATAGGTTTTACCTTCCGCGAAGAACTGGAAAGTCCTCCGAAAGTCAATTTTACTGCCAAGGGCTCACTGAAAAGCGCTTTCTACGTATCCATCGGCATGAAATTGTAGGCCCCTGAAATAGGTCGCGCCTCAAAGCTTTCCAATCTTTGCTGCACCACCCTACTTTTTTGTTTTTTTTTTGTCTGTTTTTTTTTGTGACAAATCGAAAAATAGAAGCTTTTAACAATAAAAAGCATTTGAAATCTACTGATTGCCTCTTTATCTCAAGCCTGTGAGGAAGCTTTTTATCAAAGGCTGAGGTAGGCTCAGCGGATCCAAGGTCTTCTAAAGAAGCAGCAAAACTAGTTTAATGAAGTTAGTTTTATTTCCGATATTCAAAATTGTAGCTTTCTTATAATATTTTGTACAATGGTTTTAAGCTTTTATAATTTCAATTCAGGTTTCTAGTTCTATTGCTATGGGTAGATTCCAAGTAGGCCTCTTCGGATGAGGGGAGTTTCACTTGGGGTTCGGTTAGGTGTGGTCTAGTCCGGGAGTTACGACCAGGTTCTCGTCTTCAAACCAATCAAATGATGGTCTCCTATCCTGGATTACGTGTGGATTGGTCTTCGGGACACTCGGGGTACTGTTTCCTGTCCTGAGCTTCCAGTTCCTGGGCTCGGATTTGAGGTCACGCTGGGTGCTTGGTAAAGATCTGTAATGATACTCGGAAGCGGGAGTTAATGGTTGCTCTGAGATAGCAGGAGCCACCAAATTCACAACGAGATAGCGTTGGAGACTAAATTCACAAGGAGATAGCGTTGGACACTAAATTCACAACGAGATAGCGTTGGACACTATTACACTCACCTGAACCTCTCCTAGATGACCGCTCGCTCACCACGATCGGCACAGACTCTATTTTTCATGTCTTGGGTTGGTTGTCTCATACACCTTTCGGCGACAAGTGGGTGTGAGTTGTAAAAAGTGAACGAACTCAAAATGACAAATTCCATTCAACGCATTGAAACTCAAGCGCCTGTAGTGTTGTTGTGTTGCGGTATGTATCGGGCATCGTATGATTAGGTTGTTTTGGTTGTGTCATAGAATTGATATGGGGTGAATTTATAATGATTCATTACAAGCCGCACTTATGTTTGGCCTACTAACGTCTTATTCTTGGTCAGATTTCTCCAGGGCTTCCCTTTAATTTTATAAAGGTATGTACCTTGCTACCTTCCAACTAAAAGGCATAATCTAAGACGAGGCTCCCTTCTTCCTAAATCTTCATTTACTATATTTTAGAAGATTGTTCGACTGGGAACATTCTATTAAGAACTTTAGAGCAAGGGAGAAATTGAAAATCCCTTCAATGGCTCTAGAATTATGCCTCATAACAAACACCATTAGGATTTAAGCGTAGGACGAAAATCATACAAACTACCCCTTCCTCAGCAAGTTCATGCAACCTTGCAGCTGGCATAACTTGTATTCATTCCTTTAATAGAGTAAGTTGGGTAAGTCATTATTTTTGGTGTTACATGAATAGAGAAAAAGGAAAACTTGTGATGGACATCAAATCATTTTCGTTCTTTTATTTGAAGGGAGAATGCTCGAAGTTCAGGAAGCAATGAATCGGACAGTTTTGTTTGGTTTTATTGGCTCTTTAAAGAAGATGAAATAGGATTCGGGATGTAGTTGTTGAATCCTCAAACAATTCTATTACAAACTTACCGGAAATCAAGGTAGTTACAAAAAGTACTCGGTCTATTCGGTTAGTACGTAAGTGTGGTTTAATAGAAAGTGAGGTTGACTTCTTACAGCATAGTTCACAAGAACATAAAATGAGAGAAAAAAAAACAAACAATGAAGTTGTGTGTCTGAGTGGTTAAGTGGATTGGTATATGAAAGTCTTTATTGCATTGGTTTTGCAACATTTTCATCGTCTTGAGTGTGAAGTTAAGGTTCTTTACTTTTTCCAAACCACAGGATCTTTCAATAATAGATTTTATTTTGGTATTAAAGTATCGAGTATTTTTAAGGGACATCATCGGGTTCTGAACTCACTCGAATGGTTATGGCACTAATAATGAAATAAAACAGTAACGGCAATGCTTACAATACCATATCCTTTTCATGAAGTTTTAAATCACCAATTCACACATTGCGGCTTCAAAAGCTTCACAAATTCAATCCTTAGATCTTGTAGGCCATTGGCATAGACCTTATCTTTCACGTATAGAAAAAAGAACCCTTAGAGTGTTTAAAAGCAAGATCTCGTTAGCAAATTGTGATCGCCTTTTCGCGAAATCACACGCTTAGGAGACTTTTCCCGCAAAAGAGCAATGCTTTCGTTGCTTGTACGGCACCAATCATCTTGTTGTTGAGACTAAACGTCGCGTCGTCTATGTCAATAACTTCTAAGTCCCGACCAACAAAATCATTATCATCATCGTTCAATAGCTCCATCTATTAGCAGTAAAAAATTTTCGAAAAAATAATTAGACTCGAATCATCCCGTTAGACCAAAATACGGACGAAATAGACACATGCTGATGGATGGAAAGGCTTTCCAATAAAAATTTTAGGATTTCGGACTTGGAACTCAAAATGCAACAATTTTGCTGGTTAACCTGGTTAACCTTACCACCGAGATGTAAATGGACCTCATAATGCAAGATGATTTTTCGATTAAGTCCTGAGACGTTTTGATGCTTTTCAAGGAACCAATGAGCAAGCACACGACATTGTTGATGGTTGGTTGGATTGTCTTCTTGTGTTAACTGAGTTTGAAAGGCCTTTGGACCTAAGTCCTCATGTAAAGTTCGTTGTAATTTCGTTTGTGGAATCCGCAATTCCAACGGTCAACGATAAGTTGACAAGCTTAGGCTTTCCTCAGCACTATGGTTTACAAGTTTACAAACATCAAACGTCATAAACTTGCACAAAAATCTCAAATGTTCTCACCAGTTTCACAATTCGTGGAAGGTGCTTCCGCAACTTCTTTTGTTTGGCGAACTGTAACCGCGAAATGTTGACCATTTTTGTTATGAATTTTTATAAATTGACAGCGTTGTAAAAGCGTATATCATTCCATTTTTTATTAATGGCGTAGTTTTAACCTGTCATCTGTCAGACTGTGACAATTTGAGACATCACAACCGTTAAAATAGTGGGCAATTCAAAATTTAACCAGTTTTAAATTTCAAAAAATTATTTATACGTACAAACCTGTATTTTTAAAAACATGTGTAGACTTCAAATTTTCAACCTTTTATAGTGATTTCTTATAATTTGAATGCGTTGTTGAAGCGTATTTCAATTTTCATAAATGGCGTAGTTTTTATTATAAAATAGTTCACAAGTGAAGACGTGTTTTTTCAAATACACGTGCAGACGTGTGTTTTTAAATACACGTTTGGACAAATAGTGTCAAACATAAATGTAGAGTGTTTTTTTAGAGGAGTAGAACTTTGAATTGAAATAAAGCACAAGAAAATCGTTTAAATGTCCACCATCAAATTAGCTTTATTAAAAAGATAGTTTTATGCCATTTATGTTTAAATATGATTTCGGGCATGTGGCCGTCGCGGCTGGCTCGAATAAAGCCAAGTCTAGAGGTCCAACCACTTTTCGAGTATTTGAGGGCGGTTGTCATCAATAACGAGAAGAATGTTTGCTTCCAAGCCCCTTAACGTTTCTGGTTTGTTGATCTAGACGAGCAACTTCACATATCCCTAAGGAAAATAATCAAACTGTGTCAAATCACACGATCTGTGGCATGTAGTGCCGTCTTCTTAAGACCACATCTCATCCACATTCACCCCATCCGATTCGGGAACAAAATAGTCGGTTATCATGGCTCTATACCGGTCTCCATTAACAGTAACTGGCTCGCCAGCATCATTTCGGAAGAAGTATGGCCTCATGGCTCCAGCAGCCCATAGAGCACACCAAACAGTCAGTTTTTGTGGATGTAATGGTGTCTCTAGGTACTCATGTGGATTCTCTTCACTCCAAATGTGGCAATTTTGCTTGTTGACGTAGCATTCAACCAAAAATAGGCCTCATAACTGAACAAAGTCTTACGATGAAAATCAGCATCGAGATCGATGTCATTTTCGACCCATACACCAAAATCACGACGCATTGCATGGTCTCGCGGCTTTAATTCTTGCACAAGCTGTAAGGTCGTAAGCCAAGAACTTTGCGCAAAATCTTCCATAAAGTTGATGGACAAAGCTCCAATTGCTGTGCACGGTGGTGAATCAATTCATTCGGGTCCTCTTCAACAATTGCTGTTTGCGGCAGTCAAAAAATCACTTTTTTGTCATTTGATTAAAGAACTAACATCATTAGTCCATTAAAATATTACATAAACTCGGACACCACTTGTACCACGGGTTAGATAACTTTAAGTTCGTTCTAAAGCCTCATAGTTCTAAAATTTGGCTAATAAATTACCCCAAAAACAAGATCTTCTGTATGACACGTGTGCACGTGTATTATTACGTGCATTATTCACGGCGTGTATTTTTGAGTAGGCACGTAGTAAGAAGTAAGTAAGTAAGTAAGTAATTCATTTTATTTAACAATATTTCAATACAGTTTGAATAAACGAATTTTAAAGCTTTGGCGTAGCCGTCAGCTCAGTTGGCAAAGTATATATACATATGTACATTTTTATAATTAAATTTACATGAATTGATTTAAATGAATTCAGTCATTAATAGATATCGATACTTATAAATTGAATTTAGAAAACAGTACAATAATTTCCAATTTTCATCATTTAATAAATCTAATGTTTCATTCATTGCAAAGCAGTTTTGCTTGAAGAAATTTTGTCTTTGAGTTTGAAATACTGGACAGATGCTTATAAAATAAAAGCAATCTTCTTTTGCTTTGATGTTACAGAGGGTATGGAATTGCTGGAAACTTCCGTTGTATGGACTGCAAATTAAGGTTAAAAGTTCACATCTAGATTTGAATATTAGCGATATTTCTTTATAATTGAATTTGTCTTGAAAATAATTATTCTTTAGCAGGTTATGATTGAGTTGTGAGTATATTATTGGCTTCTGCAACTCATTTTTCCCGCACATTGTCCTGGTGTTTTTAAATTACGTTGTAAAGCTGCTCTTTCACTTGAACTAAGTTATTCAAATCAAATTGGATAACTTCTCCACAACTATCGCCAATATTTTGCCACTTTGCAATCCACCAGTCCTTATTCCGTATTTCATAAAGGAGCATTTTCTTGGTCAAACGACCATCAGAATGTGTAGCAACTTTATAGATGTAGTCTGTCTGCATCTTAAGAGTAGTCGTTAAGAGTTTAGCAAGTCCTGTTTCAAAATAAATTGCGTAGCTGGGTGTTCCATTTGGTAAATTAAACAGCTTTTTTATAAAATTCCTTTGGATCTTTTCTACGACTTCAAATTCACCTGTTGCCCAAACTTGTGCGGCATAGCAAAGACATGTTTTTACAACACATTCAAATATTTTGTATTTAGCCGACAGCGATACATTTTGGTTTGAGAAAATAGTCTTCCATGTCATATTCAGCAAGCTTTGTGAAGATTTCACCTTTTCAGTTAGATGATTTTTGAAATCCACCGGTTTGTTCAACTTGACGCCTAAATAGTTGTAGTCTTTACCGATTTCAAGACGATGACCGTTGAAGAACCAACTTTCTTTAACCAGATTGTGAGAAGAAGTGCAAAGCACTCAGGGGACATCCTTGTTTAACACCAGTGCTAGTATCAAACCATTGTGAGAACCTAAATCCATCCCATACCGCTGCTTCTGTACCAGCATACATATTTCTTAATATTTTCAAATGTTTCGTTGAGATTCCGAGTTGGGAGAGTAGTAGTAGGCACGTAGTATTAAATAAACGTTAAAGTCGAAAATGTGATTTTTCTGAATTGCTTACATGAGTTTACATTTGCAGATAAAAGTAAAAGTGAATCTCAAAAAGGGTGATTTTTTTATGTCTGACTGGGTTGTGGTTCGCTCTAAGACCAAACATTATTCAATATAACATAAACTCGTACAAAGCTTGCATATCGCGTGAGATATTTTTCAGAACGTTCTTAAGCCGCCATCGCCCTCCAATTTGGCTAATACATGGGCCCAAAAACAAGCTCATCTACTCCGGTATGTATGACTTAAGTGCTTCTTCTTCTTCTTCGCGGTAGATCTGGGCCTCAACCAATATCCTTCTGTAACGACTTCGATTTCGGGCAAGCTCTCTCCAGTTTTGCACTCTAAATCGGTTGACTTAAGTGCACAAGTAATAAAAATCTCGCCAAAAAAGAATAGTTTTTGTGGTTTTTTTCTGAAAAGAATTTTGTGGATATCAAAACATTTCTCATTTTGCAGCAGTGTAACATTGTGCATTCTGAAAATACTCAAAGAAAACAGATTTGTCCAACTCCAACATTCTCTATTCTTTCTGTAGAAGTGCGTGTCCATATGAAAATGAATGTCCTTGCATGTCCCAACGACCGTTTTTTGTCATTCGCAGTGGCGTAGTATTCGTTTGCTTTCCAACATGGCTACTATAAATCAACTTGTCAATCAGAGTGGTTCTTTGGAAGTCTAAGCCGATTTCACATCGATATATCAATTCTGCTGTCATATATCGTCGGTCCTCAAAAGAACAGATGTCCTTATTTAAAAATGTAAAACCTTTACCTAAAGTTTCCCATTTTTTTTTTTTTTCTTCTGCGAGCAGCGACAAAGGCAAAGGATAGTATGTAACATTGCAAAACGAAATGGAAAATTGAGCCATCAAAGCGTTGTACAGCAGCAATGTTTTTCAGACTTCAGTTCAGTTCAGTTCTCCAATCGGAAATTACTGCAAATGTCAAATGTACAATGGGTTTTTTTTATATACATACAAAGCTCTTACGACTCAAAAGAGAAACCTAGTAGGTACTTGAGTTACAATCGGAGTAGATAACTTTTGTGAAGTTATAAGTCTTGATGTTTTAAAGAAATAATTATAAGAGTTTTTAAATTTCCCAATCCCCTTGTTCATATACCAAAATAAAGAAGTTTTTTAGAAGTGAAACTCATAAGCAATGTCTGGTTTGAAAATACGATGAAACAAAAAAGTGACATAAGAAAACAAAAATCATCATTAACAGAATTAAAAAATACAAGTGTTTAACTGTTTATGTCTCCTTATTGTTCGGGCTTTCGTAGTCCCCTTGTCTTTTTTATAATTAGCGCACACATCAAAGAGTTATGACTACCCTTATAATGTTATAAAACACAGTGCGAGCATTTAGGAAAATAAGAGAGGATCGGAAGGGAGACACTGATGCACAATGCTTTTGAGTTTATGTGAATCGGTAATGTAGATAGCGGAAAAACAGGGTCAGATAGAGCATTTCACATTCGGGTGGTGCGACTTAAGTATGAATCTCTATATTTGACTAGGTAATGTTTCAACGATGTTCAAGAGAACCAATCGATTTCTACGATTGAACTATCACCCATCAATTTAAAAGCTCTATTTTATACCCTATCAAGTAGGCGCAAAAATGTTTCAGGAGCACCTGACCAAATATGGGAGTTATATTCCAATTTTGGTCGGATGAAGGCCTTATAAATTGTAGCCATATCAGAAGGGGTGAAGAACTTCCTGCATCGTCTCAAGAAGCCTAAGCATTTAGCAGCGTTTTTGGCGACTTCAAATATGTGGTCATTCCAACGCAGATCGTCGTTTACACACCTACCAAGTACTGACAGCTTTTCGGTTTCTTGGATGCAGGTACCATTCATGGATAATGGCATAAGGGGAATGTTAAGCTTCAACGACAAGAGACAGCATTGAGTTTTCGAAGCATTGAATTCTACTAGGTTTTATAAGACCCCATATGTAATGAGGAAGAGAGTCGGAGACAGAACGGAACCCTGAGGTACACCAGCATTTATGAAGTGGGTATCAGACTTGAAACCATCCAATACAACTTGTATTGAACAGTCGGAAAGGTTGTTTCTAATCCAATTCTGGGCCCGCAGTGCAAATTACGATACTCGTGAAAAACTCTCGTTATTATTGCGTTTCAATTACGTTTCACGATACTTGCTGTCATATACAACCGCTTTTGGCGGTTGTCTTGTTATCGTTCTGACATTTTTTCTATCGGATGTTCTTAAAACTCTAACTGGAACACTTAGACCTCAACTCCAGTCTATTGTACGTCCAAATAGCACACTTTTTTGTTATAGTTTTAGTTTATTGTTTGTTCGTAGAAAAGTCAGACGACGACCGACTCCATGTTAGACCTTAATTTCTCACCATGTATGCGTCGAGTATCTGTGATCTGATTAGAGAAAATGTGTGACATTTTTTGAACCACGGGTACTTATTTTCTAGGATCAAAATGTAAAAACATAGATAATGCAGTCTGTCTGTTGCGTGAAAGTTCAAGGTTCAAACCCTATAAACATCCAATATTTTTTTCCAGGTATCGCCAGTTCCGAAGAATAGACAAGCTCTGCGAGAGTGATTATTCTGCCACGTTTTGTTTAGCTGCTTCTTCTTCTTAAGTGGGCATTACAGTTCGTAGTAAACTTATAGTAGTAAAGTAACAACGATTGGCAAAAGAAATTATCCGCTTAGTTCTTTAAAATCGATCATAAATTGTAGGTCCTTGAAATGCTTCAGGCTTCCATTATCTCCGAACTTTGTTGTACCCTATTTACTTTGCTTTTTATTCATTTATTTTTGAGAACTTTTGTCAGTTTATATTTGCTGGAATTTTTATAAATGAGTCAGTTGACATGCATTGTGTAATTAGACTCAGCCCCGTAGTTTGTGTTGTCTTAATTAGTAAGTACTAAGTATTTTGAAACTTGTTAGCTACGCTTTTAATACTGGCGAACCCTACGTAGTGCACTTTCGGTCGGCAATACTTTTCCAACGAAACTACTTTTGAGTGAATGCATTGCGCATATAGTAAGCAAAAAGGTTTCATCCAATCTTTTTCAATCGTTTCCAATCAAAGCACAGCACTACTACTTCATTTGGTTTTCTTCACATTCTTACAGTGAAACTTTTTACCTGCTAGCTCTGAAAGTGATTCTACCAGAGTTTTCTTTCTTTTCTGTAGTTAATCTATATCACCATTGTCAAATTGGATCAACTCCAACTATGAATCCAGGAAAAGCAGAAATGGGAGCAAGCTCCCTTTAAGTCAAAACTTATAGATGCGCATCGCAAAGTGGAGTTTCATCGCCGCTACTCTGGCTTTTTGTAGTTAACCAGATCCTGGCTAAACTAGACCTGTGCAGAATAAAAGTTGTAGTCTATGCCGATTACATTGTCATCATGACTTCGGGAAAATTCATAACATTACCTTGTAAGCTCTTGCAAGTAAATAAATAAATAAATAGGGTGGCGCAACAGAGCGAGGAGCCCCTGGGCCTATCGCATTTCTCACAACCATGCCTTGTAAGGGAATGGAGGGGAGCTACAATTTTCTGCCGGTTCCGAACGAAATCGAGAAAGCTCTTTTCATGGCAATGGATACTAACGGAGGACTTGCCAATTCTTCGCGAAAGGCGATACCCGTAGAAAAAACATTTTTGCCTCTGCTGGGATTCAAACCACGAACCTCTGGATCAACAGGCGGACATGCTATCCAGCGCACCACGTACTCTGTTCTTATACGTTGAAATATCCCAGAATTGTCCTTGACCTCAGCTGGAAACAAAAGTGAAAAAGTAGAGAAAGAAAAGCTCAAATCGCTTACAGTAGAATTTTGGGCAAGAAATGATGACCTGGTTCTAAGACCACGTCAATCCTCACGCCTGTTTGGTATGGTTGCCATCATTGGAGAAGCCATCGAACCTCAAAACCATGGGGTCGATTCTGTAACTGTGAAGCTGCGAAGTGATAAAAATTATTTTATTTCAGTCTTCACAGAATTACCATTTTCAAATTTATGCTTCACTGACAAATTCTTTTGTGATAAATAATTTGTCATGTGAAGAAATTTTGACGTTTGTTTCCATTTGATATTTTTTATCACTTCACAGCTTCACAGTTACAGAATCGACCCCCATGACTAAAATGCAAATGCTTGCATGAATCTGAACGACGTACGCGACGTCAACCTCTTGGAAACTTTCCGGTGGCCAAAAGAGTCAAATAATACAATAATTGCAAAACAGACATATCAGGCCACACAACCATTTTGAATCACACTGATTTAGACATTCCAACAGACTACACCCCTCGGTATGCTGATTTCAATCCAGTGGCCGTAGCATTCATTCCAACAAGAGAATGCTGGGAGGAAAATAGGCTTACAAAAGCAAATCATGTCTCCTTCGTCACAGACGGTTCCAAAACGAACGAGGTGCTAGTGTCATGGGTTTTCTCAGATTATCTTCCTATGATAAGATCAAGAAAACTCCTCTTTTGCAGTGTCTTTCAAGCAGAAGTACATGCATGCTGTGAAGCCACAAAACATCTGGCTACGCAAAAAATTGAGCAACAAAAATATTGACATCTTCAAAAATTGCTAGGCGGCCATTAAAACTATCTCATCCATTGTCACAAAATCCAAATTAGCAGCAGAAAGTTGCCGGAGTAATCTAAGACAAAGTAACTTTTGTTTACTGTAACCGGTATTGAAGTGGCAGACAAACTGACCCAAATCGGGTCAGTATTCGAATCCAGCGAAACGAACACTACAGTTTTTAAGCCACTGCACTATAGCAAAAAAAAAAACAGAATTAAACGAAATTTCGGCAATGACAGATGGTCATCTTTACCAAAATACCGGGTTTCCAGAAACCTAGGGCCAGATCAGCACATCACATCCAACTGGTATAGAAGATGCCGAGACGAAGAGTCAGCAGAAGAATCATTCCACTTTCTAAAGGGTATTTTTTTAAGAGATTTAGAACTTCAAATTGAAATAAAACACAAGAAAACCGGGCACATGGCCGCCGTGAATAAAGGCAAGTCTGGAGGTTCAATTGTCAACCACTTTTTCGACCATTTGAGGCCGTATGTCGCCACGAATGTTGCCTTTCAAGCCCCCTAACGTTTCTCGTTTGTTGGCGCAGACGAGCGACTTCACATAGCCCCAAAGAAAATAATCTAATGGTGTGAAATCACACGATCTTGGTGGCCAATTGACAGGTCCATTCCGCGAAATTATGGGCTCATCCGTACTTCTTCCGAAATGAATCAATAAATCGATTGCGACGAGAGTTGTGTGGCATGTAGCACCGTCTTGTTGGAATCACATCTCATTCACATTCATGTCATCCAATTCGGGAACAAAATAGTCGGTTATCATGACTCCATTAACGGTAACTGAATTGCCAGCATCATTTCAGAAGAAGTATGGCAAAATGACTTCGCCAGCCCATAGAGCGCACCAAACAGTCAGTTTTTACTCGTGTGGATTCTCTTCACTCCAAATGCGGCAATTTTGAATCATTGTTTTCGAAATAAATTAGCACAATTTGCAATAGTTGTGTTCTTGTCAACCTGTTTATGATAAAATGGCAAGCCAAACTGAACATAGATGACGTTAGAATTGGCCGATTCAATCACAAGATTTCAGTTTTATCCCTATTCGAAAAACCAACCTCAAAAAACCCCTATATGTCAGTTCCCTACCTTGGCCACCGGAGAATACTTCTTTCCCGAACTGCGTGGCATCTCTAACCTCCCACTGAACAGCTTTCAAAATTTTATTCAAGGCTCCAAACGGGGGTTATCAACCCCAATAACCTAGTCCCCAACTCAATCATTCCCTATTCATCACCTCATATCACCCCTTCCTCCATCTCCTCGTTCACCGCTATCCCAGGGAGCAGAATGGATCCTTGCTTGAGATCCGAACGAGGTGTAACCGCTTGCTGCTGCACCCCATCCTATACCACATTAAGTTGAATTGTATAACAAACGTTTATTTATCTGTCGCATTTCAAACTTTGAATATAGAGAGGTACAAATAATCCATGTCGAAAAATAAGAGAAATCTCGGTTAGACACAACAGTACGTTCCTTAATAAAATCAATTTTGACCTCTAAAATCTTTTGAAATAATTTGCAAGTAAAATAAACTCAAAATTTTCTTTGGTAATGTGCAAAACCAACGACCCAGGTTTTGTCATACCCAAGACCACAGTTTATTTTCATTTCCAAGCAAACCTATTGTCCCATGTCCATCACTCTATTTACACGAATAAACATTTCTTTTCATCTCTATTTGCAGGCACCACAGTCATCGTTCCTATATCATCATTGGCACAATACACAACCGCACCCACCTTTCGTGGACCAGGATATATAATGGATCACGATGGAACGCTGCATCGGCCACCATCAGTGGCAACACCACCCAATACAACTATGGTGGCTATGTCCCCACCAACATCATCATCGACTCATCGGCCGCAACAACAACAACAACACTGCGATAGCTTCCCATACGATGGTACCGCACCAAGGACTCTCTCGACCGGTGTCCCAGTCAACTCACAGTTCTATTATGGATGACAAAATCAAAAGGATGATAATTCAGCTTGTCCATCGACCGGTAGTGGTGGTCCTCTTCTACAGTTTAAGCCAAATTCCAATGCAATTGTTTTGGATACAACAAAATCCAAAGATACCAAAGCAAATCAAGGCAGCAAACAGCATAACAGCAACTCGAATAGTAGTAGTAGTGCATCAGAGAGGACTTATTGTTTTTAAAATCAATAAAACACACACCTCACAAGAAACACTCACACAAAAACTCAAAACCAAATCAAACAGAAGCGAATTCAAACAAAACCGTTTTACACTTGTACATAGAAATTCTTTGAGTTATTTGAATTTAATCTTAACGTTACACCTGATCGATTAAGCAACAATTTTAAGAAACAAAAAACCAAAAACGAAACAAAACTTAGAGAACTAAACTAACTATTCTTTACTCATCCTAAGTGACTACGAATGTAAGCATAGCTAGTAAGGATTAGAACATAGTGTTTAGTGTAAATTTTCATTGAAATTCCAAAACAATACATAGTATACCAGTTGTTAACGTCCCACTTTTGTGTATGGTTCCTAAATGTGTATATTCATGTTGTTATCCTGCCCCTGTCCACCACTCCTTCCAGCCATACTTCCTCCGGCCAAAAGAGTATGAGAATGTTGTATTACCTATCCAAAGTCGGTTATGTTTTTGTACCTGAAACAATGAAGTATTGTAGTATTTACATAGTTCTACTGCATTCACGTAATGAGGCGAACCAACGAACCAAAAAACAGTTGCGTAAACTTTTATATTAAAGAAGTTTTTTGCCAAGTGAGCAGCTTGCAGTTATGTTATCTGGTATCGCACCGTAGGTGTTGTCAAACAAAAGGAGTTCTTAAACAAAAGTGTGATTCCGGAAAGTAGGAGTATTTGTTACACGTGAAACGATTGTATGAATTTTATTTAGATTCAAAGACCAAACTTGTATGGAAAGGACTTCACAATAAGGACAATCTGCTTGTGCAGTTCACGCATATGAAGTAAAAAGAATTCGCGTACTCCAGTTATGTTTTTGCATTGCACATATCTGCATGTCCTTGTAATTCCAGAAACTGGAGTAAAGTGTATGTAAGTAAGGTTAGCTTTAGTTAGAATGTTTGATACTGTTGATTGCATCACCTCTCCATTATTCACCCCTGAACCAGGACATACGGTAAGGTTGGTAAAAGAAAATGAAAGGGATGAGTTTTGAATTTCAAAAAACCAAGCAACAACGCTGCCAATATTTCTGTCTCGAGAGACACAAAGCATGCATGCTGGGAATGTCCTTTTCAAGAACTCTCCAAATAAAAATTCGGAGTGCAATATGGCAATGCGAATTCAGCATTGTAAGAAGCTGTGCGGCCATCGAAAAATTCTCCCAGAATCTTCCAGAATCTTCCAGATGTTGTCTCTCGCGCTATGAGCTGTAGTTCCAACTTGGTTTGACCATAAAGTCACGTTTATTGAGAAGTACCGACTGTTGAAAATGTTCCTAACATTGTCCAGTGAGACCGCCTTCGTTTAAAAAAAAAAAAATATTCCCCGCTAACTCACTCCATCAGCCATCATTGCAAACCAAACAGCGCTTTTGGAAGGATGTAGTTGTGGCTTGTGTGGAATGCTTTCGAATTTTTTGTACTCAAAATTTGACATATTTCTGCATACACACTCATATTATACTCAGCTGATACCTCATCAACGTGAAGTTACGGCCAACGAAATGGTAGAAGAGAAGACCTGATCGAAGAGTATTCAAGGATGTGTAGGTACAAAGAGCTTTCCATTCCGACTGCTGCATCTCCAAAAGAAATTCATTGAACCGTTCCCGTTGCATAGTTGTTAGCATGTCCGCCTCTGTTTGAGTTCAAATCTCAATTAAAAACAACCACGGTATCACCTTTCGCAGGGAGTTTGCAAGTCCTTTGGTAGTTATTTGATTGTCACGGAAAGCTCTTTCCGATTATGTGCAAATATCACAAATAAAATTTCCTCATTGTCCCAAAAAGCTTTTTAGAGCTTATTATGATTTTTCAGTCAGTGGATGTTTTTGGAGTAAGGCATATCTCGCCAAGAGGTTGTCTTTCGAGGACAACTTGTTTTATTAGAAGGTTGTCATCGAGACGTTATCTTCCTCGTAGAGTAAGTTTATTGAGAGCAACATTATGTACTGATATTTGGATTAAGAACCTAAACTACTTTAAGTACAGTGATCCGAAGATGAATTTATTACAATTAAATTTGAGTCTTGTTGGCTGAACTTCTTTAACTTATTACTTAAAGTACAGGTGAGTTTGGTTTTCAACTCGGTTTACAATTTCAGCGGAATTTTCTGGCAGGGTGTAGGTCAGGGAGATGATATTTTCTTTATGTTGCAATAACTTTTTGTGCAAAAACAGGATACAATTCAATAATATTGATGCGATCTCGCCTTGAGTTTGGTAATACAGGATGAGCCATAAAAACGTTCGATTTTTTAATTACTGTTAAGTTGTATCGGTTTGTGGTAACTGGCTCGGGAAGTGAAAATCAGCAGCTCAGTTCGCAGTTTAAAAATTAATTTCGAAAAACTATCCATTCAGTGCTGTTAGGCGTTAATACCGTTCTGATCAGAGTTCCAGTGAAAGTGTGATTAGGTTTTGGGCAGAGCTGCTAAAAAAATGCATTCATTTGGTAATGCATTGCAAAAAGTTCCATTCGGAATGCATTCACATGTTAGTCAAAATATTCAAGAGATCAGTCTTTTTCATCATTTGACATCAATACAAAAAAGAGTGCATGCTTTTTCAGCTCCGGTTCGGGGTCAGAAAAGTCCCAGCCGACTTTACTAATCCGATCGTCTAGAGCAGTCAAAAGACTTGAAGTCAAAAGAATGCAATGCAAGAGGTTGCAGTCCTAGAAGTCTTGAAATAGTCTTTGACATTCTTTGTAGTCATGCAGTCCTTTGACTGCTTGAAGTCTCTTTCACTTAAAGCAGTCAAAGGACTTCAAATCAGTCAAATGACTGCATTATTGTCAATGACTTCATGAATGCAAAGAATGTAAAAGACTTTTTTTAAAGACTTCGAATATTGCTACCAGTCAAAAAGTAATGCATTTTCTTTTTACTTCAAGTCTTTTGACTGCTCTAGACGATTGATTTACTTAAGACTTAAAAATTAACTCTGAATTTTTTATTAGAGTTAAGTATACTATCATGTTAGTCAAAATATTCAAGAGATCAGTCTTTTTCATCATTTGACATCAATACAAAAAAGAGTGCATGCTTTTTCAGCTCCGGTTCGGGGTCAGAAAATTCAAGTCTACTGATTCAACTCTCAATAAAAAACCTTCATGGTGCCCAAGGTCGGCAAGAACAGAAGAATCAATTAACGAAGTTCGTATTTGTGACTCTATATTTGGAGCCAAGTTATGAGATTTTTTCTTCCCACAACTGCAAGAATTCGTGCGACATGGTTTGGACATGGTGCGACATGCCATACATGTGATGCATGAGTGGGCATGAGTTTCCAACTAAACCTCTTGTGATCCCTAACAAGAGGTTTAGTTGGAAACTCATATAGAGGTGATAAGGCGTGGCCGCCTAGAAGCCCGAGTTTGACACTATCAAATGTTGGGATACATAAGAGTAGAGTTTACCACAAAAGTCCAATCACGACTACCCAGTTGAGGACCAATATCGAAGAAGAAGTGACTACTATTCCAAGAGCGATGTGCCAGGCAGTTTTTGACGATCTAAGACCCAGGCGTCCCCGTGGCGTGATAGTTAGCATGTCTGCCTGTTACGCGGGAGGTTCGAGGCTCGAATCACAAGAGAAAACAAAAATGTTTTTTTATTTGTATCGGCTTTCGCATGGAATTGGCAAGTCCTCCGATAGTTAATTAGCTGTCAATTTCGATTTCTCGATAAATCGTTCGGAATCGGCAGAAAATTGTAGGTCCCCTTCATTCTCTCACAAGGCATGGTTGTGAGAAATGTGCTCGGCCCCGGAGCTAACCGCTCTGTTGCGCCACACTTTTTTTTTATTTTATTTAAGGGGTCCTTACTACCTGCAAACATATAAAGTACAAAAGAAGACTTAAAAATTCAAATTGCAAGCATTTAAAATCAGCTTGTATATTATTTGGATGCCGCTAGATGAAGTACAAACACATAGCTTTCACATTATGTTCAGAGAATTGATGTTGTTTGGGTCAATATTTCTCCTACACCAACACTGCACTAGAGAAGATTTATCTCCAAATGTTCATTCTGTTTTGAATTGTTCTTTGCAATCGCGTTGGGAATACACTTCTAGATCTCGTGAACTCTAGTGTTTTTGTTTTTCTTCAATCCATACTTTCAATCAATACTTTCTAGTTATACCTGTACTTTACCAATTTCACAATTTTGATAGACACTTTTTAGCGCTTACGAGCGTTAATCTGTCGAAGATCTCGGCTGATCATACTGTCCGCAGTTCCAAAATGGCATTCATCATGGATGGGATGCTTGATCATGAAGGAGAGCACGAACAAATCTAAGTAAGATCTGTTCCCTCCTTATTTTTTTTTCTGTTTTTGCTGTTAGACTTTTTGAGCTTTTTAATTTTTTAGTTTTAGTTAACAATTATACAAATCTTATTGTAACTTTTACTATTCGAAAAAAAGACTTTATCGTCAACCTTTGTTTTTTTGAATTTCAGAACTTCGCTTTCTTATAATTTGACAGAAACCTATTGTGAATCTCATAAAATAATTTGTCAATCCCAGCGCAGCTCTAATCCCAAGATTTTAAATGGCTGCCATTTCCAATGTTCTTGTTTACCTATACATCTTTTGACTTAGCCAGTTTCAGCTGGCTTCGAATCATTAAAATCATCACAGTCACACTTGGTTGTGAATGGCCACAGTTTTGAATGACCACCACTTTGAATGGCTGTAATTTCTATTACAATTTATGAATATATGTGCATATGCTTATTTCTATGTAGCAGTGCTTCAACCTGAGTTTTTAGATACATTCAGTTTCATAGAGAATGACGTCAAAGATTCACAATCGTCTGGCATTTTAAAAGGCTCCCAATTTATTTTTAAAAGCAAAAAAATATTTATCTGGGTGAAGAAACAGTTCGGGGATCAATGAGTAATAATTCATTGGTCTGACTCTCTTTGTTTAAAGTAAAAGATTTCAAAAATTCACAGTCGTCTCCTTTTAAAACAGTCACCTTTTTAAAATGTTCATAACTGTAGAGTAGATAATACAGAGTGATAAATCGTACTCCTGACTGAAACACCCTCAATTTTTTTTTCTTTTTGTGATGACATAAAAGAATGTTTCATTTTAATAAACAGCTATATCCGGCTGCAATTGAATTTCATTATTTCCACTTTTTTTGATGTACCTAGTTTTCACTTTGAGGGGGCAGTTTTGAATGAAGCTTTCCCTATTCTC
This sequence comes from Melanostoma mellinum, assembly GCA_914767635.1. Classification (NCBI taxonomy): domain Eukaryota; kingdom Metazoa; phylum Arthropoda; class Insecta; order Diptera; family Syrphidae; genus Melanostoma; species Melanostoma mellinum. Next base: position 179,119,006 of record OU612060.1, read on the forward strand.
CACGGTTGCAAGCCCAGAAGCATCGAAAATACGTCAACTTTTTAAAATTGATTTCTAACCAAACGACACAAAAAAATGGCGACGTGGGTTCCCGATCGAGGGTTCACGGTCCAACAAAAAAAACCGCACTACATTGCCGCAGTTGACATTCAGGTTGTACTCTGTGTTCATAGCCTTTCATGTCGATGAAATAAATAAAATACATAGGGTCGCGCAACAGAGCGAGGAGCCCTCACAACCATGCCTTGTGAGGGAATGGAAGGGACCTAAAATTTTCTGCCGAGTCCGAACGATTAATCGAGAAAGCGCTTTTCATGACAATGAAGTTACTAACGAAGGGCTTTTCATTTCATCACAAAAGGCGATACCCGTGTTAAAACATTTTTGCCTCTATTGGGATTTGAACCACGAACCTCTGCGGGTTAACAGGCAGACATGCTAACCATAACGCCACGGGTACGGCATGTCGAAAAAGCTTTACCCTAAATCTCTTAGTCAATCTCAGAGCGATTGACTTAGTGAAGCAGAAGTTTGAAGCTTCCTCAAATTATTTTTAGTTTTTCCCCGAGTCTCTTAATTTATCGGGCTTCAGGATAAACGATTTTAGAGATTCAAAATCGTTTGCCATTTTGAACCATTTTAAAATTCCATTCTAAAGAATTTCAAATTTTATATAAAAATTAGAGAAAACCAATTATAACCATCAACTGTCTCCAAATTGTAGAGTTGGGCTGTTTCTAAAACACATGTCACCGCAATTAAAAACCACAGTGTTTTTAAATTAGTTTATTAATTTTTTGCTTTTCTGACGTTCTCACTATTTCAGAACATTGAAACAGCAAAAAGATATTATACAGAATACTTTCGTTATTGTTAATTTATTCAGATTCCACCTTTGGAAGGCAAACATCACCTTGAGCATCCTTCTGCTACGTTACATTGATACAAAAATAATCGATTCACCAGAGTGTCCTCTAAAGGAAAACAAAAATAAAAAAGGAAAACTAAAAATACTCCCATCAGGAGTATTTGAGCATTCCTATCTACCATTACAAAGCCCAGCATACTTCATCTGCGATATGAACATTCGATGAACACAGAACACTACACCTCATCCAACCATTTACCCAAAAACTCAAGAACGGAAAGGAAAAAAAAGGCGAATTAGATTAAACCAAAAGTCAAAATGAAGAACTTAACGGGCAACATAGCCAAGGAAGAGAAAAACACTATCAAACCTTAAAAGATACCCCAGAATGCGAATAAGAATGATAAAAAAAAAAAGAAACTCATTTCTGTTACCCTTGAAATGGAATGCCCTCGTTTTATTTTATTGCGCGCACTCTGCACATTACGAAAAGAAAATACTCTCACAAGACTCTTCTTTTCTTTTGCCTCTATTTCATTTGTTTCATTCACAATGCTGCATCCAATTTTGGCAGAATGCGAGTTAATCCAAGGATGCGGTCACAAGCTCACAAGTCGCAACAATAGTACACTTGAGCGCCCTGCTTGCTTCCAATCCAATAAGCCGTTTGAATTTGTTCACATTTCCTTTGAATTGAATCTCTCTGATCGCTGCGCTGCTATACATAATTAAACACTAGCAAAAGGTTTTCCGGTTCATTTATTCTCATTTTGGAATGCATCTACGTGTAGGACAGACAGATCCCTGGGATGTTACAAAATTAGTTCAAATGGAAGATTTTCATACAACAAAACATTAACCTTCACCACCACCGTCATTCCTTATCTTCACAAATTCCGCCCGATCTGCACTACTCACAACCTCCCTAGTCCTTTTCCTCTTGCTCCTCTGGCTCCTCTTCCTCCTCGAAACTCATTAAATGTTTTTAAGGAATTTTTATCTGTGATATTATTTGTAAAGACTTTGTATAAATAATAAAAAAGATTAGAAACAAAATGAACAAATAATAGAGTACTTATAAATGAAAAAAAATGCAAAACTTCCAGACGAAATAAATAAAAACTTAAGCAAATGAAATGGAAGAATTAGCAGAAAGATTATATTTAAAGATAGAAAAATTGATGAAGCGAGAGTGCTGTTTTGGAAGGTGTGATAATTCTTAAGGGTTAAATCAGTTCAAAGAAGAAAAAAAAAGAAAATTAAAAATAATAAAAAAAATAATACGAGTTGTTAACTAACTTAGTTTTTTAGGATCAAAACACTATAAGAAATCTTAATGAGTGATTGTAAATTAATTTTGAATTTATTAATATAACTGATTAAGTAAAAAAAAAATTTAAAACCAAAAAAAAAAACAAAACTTTGTAATTAATAAATTTAAAACTAGGATAATGAAACCAATAAAATTTAATTACATTAAAAGTAAATGGCTTCTAGTGGTCCTTCTTTCTGGGTTAAACCAAAATCGATCTGATTTTAGTTAAAGGTAAGTAATCGGCCCTGTCGAGGTAACAGTCGCCATCGGAGCGGAGTTCTCTCCGATCGGAGACATTTTGCTTCGTGGTAGTACTCCGATCGGACGATCCGACGATGTCCGATAAGTTTTTGTTGCGGAGATTTTAGTTTTGAGAATGCAATGCATTGCCACATTTGTGAAAAATTTCTTATGGTGACAACTAACGGGTGATCTAACCAGAGGTACTTTTTTCATCAGCCTTTTTTTGACAAATCACGCGTGAGTCGTGTCAAGCTGTCATATTATTTTTGTTCAGTATTGTTTGGCATTTCGAGCCAAATTTTGTTCAGCGATGAGGCCCATTTCTGGCTCAATGGGTATGTAAACAAGCAAAATTGCCGCATTTGGGACGAAGAGCAACCTGAAGAGATTCAAGAGCTGCCATTATATCCAGACAAAACAACGGTTTGGTGTGGTTTGTGGGCCGGTGGAATCATCGGTCCATATTTCTTCAAAAGATGATGCCGGTGAGAACGTAACCGTCAATGGCGACCGTTATCGCGCCATGATAACCGACTATCTGATGCCTGAAATTGAAGCTCGCGATCTCGGCGACATTTGGTTTCAACAAGACGGCGCCACTTCACACACATCGCACGAATCAATGGATTTATTGAGAGAGCATTTCGGTGAACAGATAATTTCACGTAATGGGCCGGTCGGTTGGCCACCAAGATCGTGTGATATCATACCGTTAGACTTTTTTCTGTGGGGATACGTAAAGTCTAAAGTCTATGCGGATAAACCCGATTCGATTCAGGCCTTGGAGCAAAATATCACGCGTGTTATTCGTCTTGTACCAGTCGAAATGCTCGAACGAGTCATCGAAAATTGGACTCAACGGATGGACCCTCTGAGACGTAGCCGCGGCCAACATTTGAAAGAGATAATCTTCAAAAAATAAATGCCAAAGAATGTTCTTTCGAATAATAATAAACATTCCCCGTTAAATTTTAATTTTCTGTGTTTTTTTCTTTAAAAATGTAGGGAACCTCGAAATGGATCACCCGTTACTTCGAAGCAAAATTTAATCTCCGGAAAAAGATGCGTTGCGGAGAAAACTCCCCTCCGACGGTTACCTCGATAGGGCCGAATAGCTTCTGTGTGCGAGCTTTGCGGTGAATAGATTTTAATTCAGTGAAGTTGGGCGACCCACTAATGTGTTATATGTTAACAAAGCATAGGAAGGCAGCCATTTTGTACTCACATGTAATCACTTTTTTAGGATTTCCTGTTTTGGCTTGAGCGAAGAATTTGAAAATATATTTTGTTAAACATCTAATTTTTAATTTTTAATTTTGGTGGGGCTACCGTACCTACCCATTTATTAGCTTAGTAAAAGCTTAAAAAAACTTAAACACTAAACTTAAAAGTAATTAAAACTAATTTAAAACTGAATTAAGCTACAAGGATGAGAAACTGTTTAAATGATGGTTTTTTAGACAGGGACTTGGAAGATTGAAATCTTACTCATCATGCGATGATGTAAGCAGGAAGGAAAAAAAGCCGAAATGATCATACGTTTCGGGAATTAGTGTTGAAGGAGATAAGGTCTAAAAGGGGGGAGCAGTCAGTCTTACCCGTAAGAATTCGGTGAATGAATGCGATGTCAAAGACATTCCTTCGGATTTCTAAAGTGTGGAGATTAATGATTTGCGAGGCGTTCGCGGTAAGGAGGCAGGGTGAGAAAGTTTCTAGCGTCGTCGTAGAGCTCCCTATGGGCAAAGACCAGAAAACGACGTTGAACACTTTCGATCCTTGAGATATGAACTGCTTGCGAACATATGCTATATAAAGGGTTTTGGTTACAAGGGGGTTGCGGAACTCTTTGGACTACTCTTGATAAAAATAATGGCGGAATAAGCTCTTGATATTACTTCGTCAACATGAGAACGAAAATTTAATTCACCGTTGCAGAGAGAACACCTTAATCTCGGATGAAATGCACACAGTTTATAAGAAGGTTCTGAAGATGATAGGATCTATGGGGAGGTTTATTACTTTTACGAGAAGAAGTTATTGACTCGCATTTGGCAAAGTTTAATTCAAGTAGGTTTTTAGAACACCAAGTGACGAATGTATTGAGGTCATCTTGAAGCTGGAGAGAATCTCGATCGGAGGAGATGTCTTTAAAAATTTTTGCGTAATCGACGTAAAGTGAGATAGAAAAATATTGGATGATCTTTTCGACATCATTAATAGCAATAATGAAAAAGAGGGGTCGAAGATGGCTGCCTTGGGGTACACCGGAGGTTACCACAAAAGGAACTGAAAGAATTGAACAGAAACGAACTCTATATTGGCGGTTATCCAAATATGAAGATATCCATTTGAGTAGGATAGAGCTGAATCCGAGGAAGGAAAATTTAAAGAGGACTATAATGTAACAGATTTTTTGTCGAAAGCCTTGCTGAAATCTGTTTTAATGACGTCTTCTTCGTTTCCTTTTTCCATCGCAGAGAGAGAGAGAGAAGGAAACAAACTCAACTAAAATAGTGGTTGTAGAACTTCCCTTACAGAAACCATGCTGCTTGGAGGATATCATTTGACTCCGAAACAAGATTTGCTTGGGTGGTTGATGTAAAGTCATTGTAAAGAGTTTCATTGAGGTTGGAAAACTTACAAAATTCTCCAAGGTAGGTAGGTAGAGTAATCGAAAACTGAATCCGGAGCGTAGATATTTATTCCAGAGCTAACCTCAGTGGTGCGCCAGAGCTTATAGGAAAGGTCGGTCACAGTGTCATGCCACTGAGCACTGACCGAAAAATATGTGTGCCAAAATGAGAATAAAAATGACCAAACATAGCTTATAAAATGACCAAAATTATGATTATGAAGGAAAGAACACCAAATTCTCAAACTGAAAAAGCAGCATGAAAAGCACTTGTTTAAAGAAATAGAGAAATGTCATGATAGTATGAGCTTCAGAGTTTGTACCAAAAGTTAAAAAACATCATGCCACATAGTGGTAGAACCGCAGTCATTTCTGAGAATCAGGAAAAACTACTTTTGAAAACTCAACTTAGACTATGACCAAGAATGTCATACTCTAGAGTCAAGATCAAAAGAAGTTTAGGTCGCAGACTCGTATGTTAATAAAATTGGATTTGCAGATGGCTTGACGCCGAAATTTTCAAGGAAGCTAGAGATTAGCTTGAAAGGAAATTGCACCAGCTGCTCGATTTAGTCGGGAAAAGCATGTTCAATGAATAAAAAATCATATAATTGCATAGAGGAATACTCTTTCTGTGTATGACAGCATTGACAGAAACAAGTTGTACAGCGTCATGTCTAGTTGCAAAAAAAACCTTGGTTTGCGGTTCTTAAATCAGATTTAAGAACAAAATGACTACAAAAAACACAAAGCTTGCTATTAAGTTTTTCAAAAAAACGTGGCTACTTCAGAGCAATCTTCGGGATTGAACAAACGAACTTGTTAATGCATTTTTAACATCATTCGATAAAAAAACTGCTTCATGTATACTCGTACATTTCATTTTTAAGAAACTACAAACTGAAGTGTTGTTCTTATTTCATTTCGTTGGCAAAATGACCTAATGGATTAAAAAATGACCATGTGACCAAAGGAAAAAATAAAGACCAAATTACTTCTCACATAATCGAGTATCTACTGTGGTACCAACATTTGACATCCTTTCATGAGTATTTAAATTAATTGAAGTCGATAATTTTTTGAACAGCAGGCGGATGTTGTGTAATTAAGAGCAAATTTCGAAAGGAAAATAGTACTCACTCACTCGATCATTGATGTCGTAATTCGACCCCAGATTTGAACATTAATGACCAAACTGGCAAGCGTTATCTGGGCCGGTTTTACAAACTACGATACTCGCAATGAAACCCTGCTGATTGTTACGTTGCAATTACATTTCACGGCACTCGCTGTCACATACGACTGCTTTTGGCGGTTGTTTTCGTTATTGTTCTGATGATTTCATTTATCCATTGCCGTAATAATCGGTCTGTGTTTTGGCTGTTGCTGTTTTGGGTCTCGATTTTTCGTCCCGTGGTTCATAATTCGTAATACGGGAGCTGCAGTGAAAACAAGAATTCCTTGAATAAGTTACTCTGCAACATTTGATTTAAAGGGCAAAATGCTGCCTGAAAGCCTTTCAGTACTGTGACAGTATTTTGAAATAGAGATGGCAAGGCATGAGCTGTTGATGGCAAGTCTGGGCAGTTCTCAAACTCGTGCAGCATGTTATTGATACCACATCACCCTTCTCTTTATGTCCAAGGGAATTTTAAAGCACCTTGCTTGAGGTTGCGTTGGGTTAACAATCAGCACGCGATATCTTAGACATCATAGTTAAAAAGTTTGTACAAAACTCAAACGTCAACACCAGAGGGATAAGTCTTTCAATAGTTTGCACAGTTTCTTACGCAGGACGAAAATGCGAACAGGTAAGCATGATATCATAGGCTTTTAGGAGCATTGCAACAGAAACGGCAAAAAACGAAATTTGCTGTCATCAAACAATGAAAGAGAAGCATGGACTTTATCGAAAGCGGATGAGGGAGCTCTTCGAATGATCTTTGGTAACGTATGCGAAAACAATGTTTGAAGAAGAAAACACAAGACACGAACTGTATTACCGCGACATTGGCTTACTTAGAAGAGTACGCGTCGCGAGACTATGATGGCGGAGGCATGTAAAGTCGATGGACGCTGGTGCTTCGTCTCGACGAATCTTCGAAAGTGCATTGCATGGAAACCACGGAACGGCTTCGTCTGGTGCAATCAAGTGGAAGAAGACCTCAACCGAACTAGATTGCAAAACTGGAGAGAGCTCGTCCGAAATTGAAGTCGTTATCGAAAGATGTTGGTTAAGGCCCGGTTCACACCGAATTGCAATGCACACCTAAGTAAGTAAGTAAAGTAACATTCAGCAGGCTAAGATAGCAATAATGATTAAAGCAAACAAAAAAAGGGCAAATTACAAGGACCTTTTGATATGTACGTGGAATGTTAGATCCTTAACGGTTAACCAATAAAAAAAAGGAAACCTAAAATGCTGCAAATTAGAAATAACTGCTGCACCATTCAAGAAGGTTGAATGGAAGGAGAAGATGAAAAATTGTGACACCTTACCACTGGTGGGGGAATAATAACCACATGAGCTCAATAAATCTATACAAAAAGCCAAGTTACTTTCTTATTTACAATCTCATTTGCAATACGCTATCCTTTATTAATAATAGATGTGCTTTTGTATAATTGTTTGTCAGTCAAATTCTGATTGATGAGCGTTTTATAATTATGCGCATCAGGACTAAATTCGTTAATATACTCAACATACTCCCACGCCGCCCTCAATGAAAGCAAAAGTGACGATAACTTAAAAAATTGCTTTTATGAGTTCTTCGAATAAATATATGAGCAATGTCCAAGGCAAAACCAGAAAAGGAGGACATCTTTTTGAAACACTATCGGCAAGCCTGCATGACAAAGCCTTCGAAAACCATAAACCAAATGGATCGTGCTGGGATCGACATAGAGACACTCTTACAATATTACAAATTTTATTTTGACTCTGATCACTACCTTGCTGCAGCAGCCAAGATACGAATAAGGATATTCTGTATACGTCCCTCTCGAACCAACACTAGAACCACTATGACGTGGGAAACTTTTTAAAACAATTTTTCTGACTGCACTAGTACCACCTTAACACTGGTCGGGGAAAGTAGAAGCACAAGTGTTACTATCCCCAACCAGTGGTAAGAAGGCATGGGTGTAGTCTCATCAGTGCCAGCCAGGTTTGATTGGGGTCGAAACTTTTCACACTGGTTTTTGTACCTTTCACTTTTTTCACTTCCTAACTCTTTGACTGGAATGATACTCGACTGTTAAGTTTTAATGGCAGTGAAAATAGCCAAGTACCTTGTTACAATACAAGCTTTGGCTGAACTTCCGTTCGGGACATAACGAGTAGGGGCTTGAACTAAAATTTCATCACAAGTAGGGAGGTATTCCAATAGAATAAATTTTGAAAAAGAAAGTGCCGGAGATCCCTCGAAATTGTTTAAAAATATGTTTCAATTGTTCGGTTTTAAACTCAGTTCAGATTTTTTTTTCTTCCAAAACAGTAAAAGTTGAATGAAAACATAAACTACCGAATAAGACAACACTTTATATGTATATATTTCAATATTTTATTACTACCTAGCTGAGTCACCCGGCGTTTCTCGGATCTGTAGTTTTAAGGCTCCCGTTTTCGTTCCTGGTGATGAAAGAATTTTTGAAATCTGTCCAGTAGTTTCTAAGTTTCCAGTTCCAACCCCATTCCTGAGGGAATCTTCCGTCCGCGTGGAAATATTTGAATGAAATGTCAAAGAGGGATAAGTTCAATGACTTTGAATTGATAAGCTCACAGACGAAATTAATTCAGCAACAATCAGCAACTTCAATTTTTCTCAAAGAACTCTTAAGCTTGAAACGTATTGAAAGTAGTTACAATTTATTATCAGATTAAAACTTAAAAAAAAATAGTACGTATACGCCAGAGTCAATAATATACACTTAAGTGTAAATGTGTTTTTTGTGTTCCGATAAATAAAAGACCTAAGCTTTTGTATAAATTAATTTTAAAACAAACAAAACGAATCCGAATTTAATAAAAAGTATTTGTTGTATTTGTATGTTGTTTTCTTACAAAACAGAGTTTTCCCGAAACACTGGCTATTTATAAGGTTTAAATTTGATATTGACAGACACACGCTGTTATGATACAGTCTGTTAATCAATTTAAAGCTTTCTCATAAACTATATTTTTTGCTTTATTTTGTGGTGCGTAAATAAACAAAGAAGACGGTTTTCCGGCGCGCGAACACGCAACGCATAGTTGTCCATTCGCGAAACAGAGAATGTCTAAATTGATTCCGCAAACTTCTAACGACTATCCTTGCCATTTATTTACATATGGTCAAAGGCCAGACGTAGGTACTGGAAATTGTAAGCGTTTAAAATTGAATGTTAAATCCGCTGGAATTCTCGGTATTCGCGAGGTCAAGACATCCTCTCCTTTGTATTTTCCTTTTATGATTGTTGCTTCAATGACGTCATCAGATTTTTCACAGCCAGTCTTGTTCCATTGCAAAGTCGAGGTTGCTTAATGTTAATGTTAGGTCGCAGCTATCCCAGACGCTATGGCAACATCATTTCGCAATCTGATCCCCGCCAATAGTAATGAAATTAAGAAAGGTTTTCCAGTTCCTCCGGGAGCATCAAGGAAATAAATTCCACCAGATCCATTGTTCCTAGCTTCAATCAAAGTTTCGTTCGCAATTTTTTGTTGTTGATTTAATTGTGAAACATTTGTTCGAACTGTTTCGGCCAATGTTTCAATGTCGTACTGTAGACTATTTTTTCTCGATCTGTCTCTCTCTGTTCATCATCGCAGTAAGGACGTGAAGTAGCTCTTTGCACATTTGATTGACTGCGATGACCTCCGTCAGGACGTTTTCTCTTCGGCATAGTCAATCACTAAACTAGAATTAAATTGTCACCATGACAGAATATCAACAAAAAATGTTTTGAAAATAAAACTTTTTCATAAATTTCTAAACACTAACAGTTTCATTTTCAACCACAAAACTAATAATAGCTTAAAATTCCCGGGAGTCGCCCCCAAGCGTCGTTGAGCAAAGCACGCACCTTTATTCGAATGGAATTAAAGTCATACACATACATAGCTCAAAATATTTTTTTTTATATAAAAGACGCATTTACATTTCCTGTCATGCTGAATTGGATAAGTATAGTCAAATATGCCACTATCAGCGACAACAATCTCAAGCAGAGTTCATTGTCAACTCGAAACAATCCAAAGACTTCAATTTTCAATTCCTCAAATCGTAACTGACCTAAAAAACGGTCAACCTATTTCCGAAAGGAAAAAAAACTTTGCATAAACAACCACAACACTTTTCAACTGCAAAATAACTCACACACTGGTCCCATCGATGATCCATATCCGTGTAAAAACTTTCCCAGCAAATGTTGTTTGGAATTCTTGAGCGACGGGTTGTCAAATCAATCAAAAGCATTAAAAACATCAAGTCGAAGGCTATGAAAACTGCCATTGAGATTAGATTCCACAGAATTTCTCCGTTTTTCATATAAAATACAAAGGAGACGTGCAGATTCCCTATGATAACAATTAAGTCGAAACAGAATATGAATAAAAATATAAACTGTAGCATTGATTGAAAATCACAAATGATTCTATAAATTTTTGAATATATTGCGGAGCATTCATCCAATTCGTCACAATATTCGCGAAGCATTCTCATGCGAATGCAAATTGGAAATTCTTGTGATACTTCAATACGTTTTGCAAAATCCATAACATGGTTTCCAAGAGTCTTATACACTCCAGCCGATGATGTAAACACAAAACTCACAAAAATTACCGCAATCACGTTTTGCATCCACAGAACATATGCAAAGAAAATCTGTAAAATGACTAAAACGTCTTTGGTCTTCATGGCAGACATAAATCTGGGCATATCTGTACTTAGCGCTAATAAATGGGTTGCTATTCGTGAAAATAACATTATTGTGAACTCGTATCCAAATATTTTTGACTCCTTAGTCAGGACGGAGAGGTGAGTGATGGTATCAATGGCCTTGTTGAAGGATTTTATAAAAGTCGCGCTCTGCACAATTTGGAATATGATAGAGACGCTATTGAATAAAATCAATGACGTTGCTTGGAGAAAACTCATCGACCAAATGAAGTCTTTCGAATACCGCGTAGTGAGATAACTCGGCAAGAGCAACAAGAAGCAAATTAGGCCAGCAATCCGACACACAATAAAAAATATTCGATGCGAGGATCTTAGTCGACCATGTCCAGTGATTGTAAAATTGGCCAAACCAAAGACTTTGGCAAAATAGTACATGAATTTGAGAGTTGCACTTGTGGCAACGTTTGCTCCAATAGTAGTGTCCAGCATTGTGTCGATGTTGAGGCGAAACTAAGTTACACTAGATTAACAAACAGATTCAAAACGCAGTATTACTTAAGACTCACGCGACACACCTCTAATTTCAAGTCTGCAAAATAGTTAATACACAAGTCTAAGGATACCTATTTTTACCTCCTAAACAGAAACTAGGCACTTGTTTGGTTTAATATTGCTCAAGGAAGAAAACAAACATGTCAAACTCCATTGACTTATTACAAGGACGTCAAATTAAATATGCACTCAGACAACTACTTCTTTTCTGCGTTAATTCAATTAATGCAATACACTTTTTGTGTCATTGAATGATTATGATGATTATCCTTCAGGCTCTAATCAGTCTCCGCATAGGCACGAAATTGAAAGTGTTCGTTCGAAATTAATCCTTCCATTAATTTCAATCAATTTTTTTTAGTTAGAAATTATGCAAGGCAATCCATGTACAAATATGTAAACAAGTTTCTTTTTTGAATATAGTCAATCAATTTTTTTTTTTTTTTTCATATATTATATTTATATATATTATATTTTATTAGATAAATAGCAATCATTTTCAATTATTATGTCACACAACGTCGCGTCGGCCGGCGCTGCGTCGGTCGTTCAAGAAGCTGGCTGGCTTAGCAGTAGCGCATACTAGGTCTGTTCGTTGAACTTTCCCCAGGGTTGACCCAGGTTTTCTTGACAACCCTATGAGTTGTCAAAAAAAAACCTGGGTTTTCCAGTCCTCAAAAAACGCTAAACCACAAATCACCACACATCCCTGTCATTAAAAAAAAATATATATGCCATTTGACAGCTCTCAACTCACCACAGCAAAAAGCTAGGGCGAGTTGGGGGAAAGCCTATGGCAAACCTATGGCTCAAAAAACACTCAATTTGACATTCAGGGCAAATTTATGTTTCTCAAAAAGCGCTTTGTGGTGACCCTAGGGCAACCCCAGGGCTTCAACGAACAAACCTACTATCACTCAAACTTTCGAAGACCTATACTTAATGGTTTCGATTTGTGGCTCACGGATCGCCTAAATCATATTCGTGTAAGTGATCGGGATCCTCGTGGTCCCCCACAAACAAAGGTTCATAGAGGTAAAAAGTACAGCTACGAGGCGGCCAATTGACATCGCCAAGACTATTGAAAACACGATTTGGAAATTAGGTGCGCAAAAGATCGATTATGACATGGGCTGTGTGACATGGCACGCTATCCTGCAGGAGCCAGGATCAAATCCATGTCATCAAAATCAGTTAAAGATAAAACTCGGTTAACAAGGCTCTGTAACGCACACTGTTGAGATCTATGGTGGTTTGATGTTGTGACGAAGCGTCACAATTTCTTTCCCTACCTCCTCCCAAAATGCCGCACCAAAACAGTGCAGTATTTATGTATTTTTATTGAAATCCCTACACGTAATTAAATTACAAAGCAAAAGGCCAAACATTGTCTACTTCTCCGTGACTTATCACTTCTTGTGCATTTCCTTATTGGGGAATACATTGGCAATACCCATCCAATTTCTTTATGCAAAATTGTCACTGACCGGTTACAGCTCACATTCGATTTCAGTGACAAAGTTAATGAATAGAGGTGAATTAATCACCAAAAATCAGAAAAAGAATTAGAGGTTTCTGAATGTTGTGACTTGTTCTCAGCCGGACAAATAGGGTTTGCCTGGTTAATTAAAACTTTTTTCTCACTTCGCCGTAAAGGAAGAAACTCAGTTAGTTTTCGTTGACACTGCGTCGCCGTAAAATCCGTGTAGGAAGTTTAATCGTTGTGGCTTGTTTACAGCCGGGCATTTGGAATTTCCTTGCTCGGTCTTTGCCGGTTTTGCGCCTCCGTCTCCGTAGAGGAAATTTAATCGTTGTGGCTTGTTTACAGCCGGGCGTTTGGACTTTCCTTGGTTGGGCATCGCGTCTCCGTAAAGGGACCGCCGCCGACAGTGTTCTGCCCCTAGTAAACGCAGACACTTTCTAGGAAGCCCGCCGCCGCACCGCCGATAAATTGCTCTGCCGTTTGATACAACGCTGGCACTTTCTACGCAGTCCGCCGCCGCCGATAAATTGCTCTGCCTTTCACGCAACGCAGACTTTTGCTACGAAATCCGCTGCTGCCGATAGAGCGCCCTGCCTAGCGCAGATCTAGATAGGAGTCCACCGCCGCCGAACAGAGGAAATAACTGCCGTAGTATACAACCGTATCCCCAGAGGAACCATCGCCACTACACCAGTAAGATCGATACCAGCTATTCCGTGGACCAGCACCGGAAATAGACCTTATATAAGAAATCATAAAACTGGCTTTTTTGTAAAACTAAGTATTAAATTTGTTAATTTGTAAACCTGATCCTGAGAGGAGATATTGTAACAAAGTTAGGAATCATGATTTTTTTTTTTTTTTTGCGAAAACTTGTCCATCGTTGACGAAAACCTTGTCTTATTTTCGACGAAAATTATCCAACGACACTACCGTTCAACAATCCGTGCCAAAATGTCACTCTGTGTGGACGCATTAGCTTTTCGATTACAACGTTCCAATTCTCTGAGCTCAAGATGCGATAATAGCGAGGATCTGTCAATTCCTTTTTTATATTTCTGGGATTGGGATTTGAACAACAAATTTCCCAGATAACAGGGAAATATGCTAACTATTTCACTGCACCACCACTGGTTTTTGTTTCTTTCACTTGTTTCGCTTCCTTACTCTTTGATTGGAATGATACTTGACTGTTGAGTTTTATTGGCAGTGAAAATACCTCGTTACAATTACAATACAAAAAAGCGGCGTTGAGCAAAGCTCGCAACTTTATTCGAATGGAATTAAAGTCATACCCATACATAGCTCCAAATATTGTTTTTTATTATATAAAAGACGCGTTTACATTTCCTGTCATGCTAAATTGGATAAGTATAGTTAAATATGCAACTATCAGCGACAACAATCTCAAGCAGAGTTCATTGTCAACTCGAAACAATCCAAAGACCTCAATTTTCAATTCCTCAAATCGTAACAGACTTAAAAAACGGTCAACCTGTTTCCGAAAGAAAAAAACTGTATAAACAACCACACCACTTTTCAACTGCAAAATTACTCACACACCGGTCCCATCGATCATCCATATCCGTGTAGAAACTTTCCCAGCAAATGTTGTGCGGAATTTTTGAACGACGAGTTGTCAAATCAATCGAAAGCATTAAAAACATCAAGTCGAAGGCTATGAAAACTGCCATTGAAATTAGATTCCACAGAATTTCTCCGTTTTTCATATAAAACACAAAGGAAACGTGCAGATTCCCTATGATAGCAATTAAGTCGAAACAGAATATGAACAAAAATATAAACTGCAGCATTGACTGAAATTCACAAATGTTTTTATAAGTTTTTGAATATATTGCCGAGCATTCGTCCAATTCGTCACAGTATTCCCGAAGCATTCTCATGCGACAATGGACCGTCATTGGTAATTCTTGTGATCCTTCAATACGTTTTGCAAAATTCTTCATATGGTTTCCAAGAGTCTTATACACTCCAGCCGATGCTGTAAACACAAAACTCACAAAAATTATCGCAATCACATTTTGCATCCACAGAACATATGCACAGAAAATTTGTAATATGACTAAAACGTCTTTGGTCTTTATGGCAGATATAAGTCTGGGCGTATCTGCAATAAGCGCTAAAAAATGACTTGCAATTCGCAAAAATAACATTATTGTGAACTCGTATCCAAATATTTTTGATTCCTTAGTCAGCACGGAGAGATGAGTGATGGTATCAATGGCCTTGTTGAAGGATTTTATGAAAGCCGCGCTCTGTACAATTTGGAATATGATAGAGACGCTATTGAATGCAATCAATGACGTTGCTTGGAGAAAATTCATCGACCAAATAAAGTCTTTCGAATACCACGTAGTGAAATAACTCGGCAAGAGCAACAAGTAGCAAATTAGACAGGCGATCCGACACACAATAAAAAATATTCGATGCGAGGATTTAAGTCGACCATGTCCAGTGATTGAAAAGTTGGCCAAACTAAAGACTTTGGCAAAGTAGTAAATGAATTTGAGAGTTGCACTTGTGGCCAGGTTTGCTCCAATAGTAGTGTCCAGCATTGTGTCAATGTTGAGGCGAAACAAAATTACAACAGATTAATAAAAGCAGTATTACTAAAGACTCCTCACTCGACACACTTCTAATTTCAAGTCTGCGAAATTGTTGATTCACGGTTCGTATGATACCTATTTTTACCCCCAAAAACAGACACTATTGGAATTTGGTTGGTTTAATATTGCTCAAGGAAGAAAACAAACATGTCAAACCCCATTGACTTATTACAACGACGTCAAATTAAATATGCACTCAGACAACTACTTCCTTTCTTCTTTAATTCAATTAATGCAATGCACTTTTTGTGTCATTGAATGATTATGATGATTATCCTTCAGGCTCTAATCAGTCTCCGCATAGCCACGAAATTGAAAGTGTTCGTTCGAATTAATCCTTCCATTAATTTTAATCAATTTTTTTTTTTGTTAGAAATTATGCAAGGCAATCCATATGCAAATATGTAAACAAGTTTCTTCTTTGAATATAGTCAATCAATTTCTTTTTCATATATTATATTTATATATATTATATTTTATTACATAAATAGCAATCATTTTCAATTATTATGTCACACAACGTCGCGTCGGCGTCGGCCGGCGCTGCGTCGATCGTCGATCAAGAAGCTGGCTGGCTTAGCAGTAGCGCATACTAGGTCTGTTCGTTGAACTTTCCCCAGGGTTGACCCAGGTTTTCTTGACAACCCTATGAGTTGTCAAAAAGAACCTAGGTTTTCCAGTCCTCAAAAAAACGCTAAACCACAAATCACCACACATCCCTGTCATTAAAAAAAAAATACATGCGATTTGACAGCTCTCAACTCACCACAGCAAAAAGCTAGGGCGAGTTGGGGGAAAGCTTATGGCAAACCTATGACTCAAAAAACACTCAATTCGACATTCAGGGCGAATTTAGTTTTCTCAAAAAACGCTTTGTGGTGACCCTAGGGCAACCGCAGGGCTTCAACGAACAAACCTACTATCACTCCAATTTTCGAAGACCTATATCTGATGGTTTCGGTTTGTGGCTCACGGATCGCCTAAATCATATTCTTGTTAGTGATCGGGTTCCTCGTGGTCCCCCACAAAAAGAGGTTCAAAGAGGTAAAAAGTACAGCTCCGAGGCGGCCAATTGACATCGCCAAGACGATTGAAAACACGATTTGGAAATAAGGTGCACAAAAGATCGATTATGACATGGGCTGTGTGACATGGCACGCTATCCTGCAGGAGCCAGATAACCAGAAGACGTCCAAATCGATGTCATCAAAATCAGTTAAAGATAAAACTCGGTTAGCATGGCTTTGTAACGCACACTGCCGAGATCGGTGGCGGGTTGATGTTCGTGTATTGGGCCTCACACTCGCGGCTGCAGTAGTCACATTTTCTGCAAAGGATACACCAAAGGGAACTCAACACAACCAATGTCAGCTACCGGACTGTTTGGGGCGAACTTCAACAAGACAACATAATGTTCCGCAACGCGATCCAGCACTGCATAGACGTCAACGAACGCAATACCGGGAGTCATCACATCCAACGACAGGAAAGCCAGATCAGATCAGGAAAAGGCGGAGGCATTCGCTAAACATTTCGAGGGCAACTTAGCGCCCACACCAACGGATGACCCTGATTTTCTGAACGAAATTGAGACATCCATCCAACGGACCCTGGGGCTCAACACTGATCCAGCAATATTTAGCAACAACAACCCATCGAGTGACCCAATCAACTGCGCAAACCTTACCACTCCGAAAGAAATTGCAGAAATAATACACAGCTCTAAGCCCAAGAAATCAACAGGCCCAGACGACCTCTCAAATTACGTCCTGAAGAGGGTCCCACAGACAGTGATGCTCTTTCTGACTATCATCTTAAACAATTGCATTAACAACAGCTACTTTCCCAGGAAGTGGAAAACGGCTAAAATAACTACAGGCCCATTTCCCTACTCAACAGTCTAAGTAAACTCCTGGAGGAGCTAATACTTAGAAAGTTGAAAAAGTTCTGCAGGGATAATAACATCATCCCAAACATGCAGTTCGGCTTCCGGGAAAAGCATTCAAACCTTCAGCTGATGAAACTAGCTAGCCGAAGACCTTAACAGCCATCGTGTCGCCGTCGCATGCTTTTTGGATGTCGAAAAAGCATTTGACAGCGTTAAGATTGATGCACTCATCCATAAGCTAAATATTCTAAACTTTTCAGCTCCATAAATAAAAATAATTTTCTCTTTTCTCTCCCACAGGAACTTTTTCGTCCAAATTGGAAGTGCTAAGTCCGCCACCACCCACAAAGAACATCAGAGCAGGAGTCGTTCAAGGATCAAAGGACCATTCCTCTTCAACATCATGACGTCGGAAAAACCTACCCAAAGGGACTGCGAGAACCTGCTTTACGCCGATGACTCTCTGACATATAGCACATCTATATCATACCAACCATAGCTGCCCGGAGAGTGGAAACTCACATCCACAAACTATATTCTTATTATAGTAAGTGGGGTATCCGGATCAACTCATCTAAGTCAGAGCTCGTCTGCTTCAGAAGGCCCGGAGGAAGAGGCCGTTGTTCTGCTGGTATCTGCAGAGCCACATCCATTACTCTACCTGATGGAACCAGACTGGCAGCCCAGAGAAACGCATGATGAAGAAGGCCAACTTCGCTTTATACCGACTGTACCCTTTGCTGAGGAGAAGGACAGGACTAAGTCAGCCAGCAAAACTACTGATGCACAAGCAGCTGCTGAGACTCGTCATCAACTACGGAAGCCCAGTTTGGTTCACCATCTCGAAGGCCGCCATGAAGGACCTCCTCATTTTCGAAAAGAAGATTCTGAGACTCTGCACCGGCTTCGCTTTCAACCACCAGCGCAGCGCCAGAGACATTACAGTAACCAACATATTTATGTACGAGACAGCCAAAATGACGCCCTTGGACCAATACGTCTTATCGACAGTATTGAAAACGGCTTCAAGTATCAGCAACCACCCTAATCCCCTGGTGAGAAGGATGACCACTGAGGACCAACACCCTGAGCCAAGATACCTAAGCGTGTTGCGCACTTTGGACGAAAAAGTAATGCCAGCCGACGACGAAGCCACCAGCTGCTATGCTGACCCAGGCTCAGCATATTTCCGTGGCTAATGCCACCCCTAACCTCCTCATTTATAGTGACACCAGCAACAACCGGGACGGAACATCTCGAGACAACTAAAGTCAGCCGACTTATAATTAAGAATTATCTTTCTTTTCAGCTATTTAATAATAAATATTTAATTTTAATCCTGGCCAATGTATTTGGTAAGGCCCCCTATGTGCCAACATTCCTACATTATTATCATTCTTAATTTTTAAATTACCTAGTATAAGTATCAATTGTATCTATATATATATATCGTTCAATAAACATTTGTAAAAAAATGCAGTCACATTTTCATTTGTATGGAGACGGACCAGATCACGATTTTTCTTTTGCAAAAACTTGTCCATCCTTGACAAAAACCTTGTTTTGTTTTGACGAAAAACCGTCCAACGACGCTACCGTTCCATAATCCGCGCCAAAATGTTACTCTGTGTGGACGCATTAGCTTTTCGATTACAACGTGCTGATTCTCTGAGCTTAAGAAACGATAGTAGCGAAGTTCTGTCAATTCCTTTTTTTCTGGGATTAGGATTTGAACCTCCCAGGTAATAGGGAAATATGCTAACTATTTCACCCCACCACAATGTCAGAAAAGCTTATTTGTTGCTCAAAACCGTTGTCCAATTCAAGCAGTTCCATTGTTCCAATGTCTTGTGCCTTGTGCCTTCAATTGCTGAGCCAATTGGATCTTGTAAGCGAATAATACGAGATCTTTTCCCAGAATTCTTTTCATAGGCTATTTCAAGAAATGTTGAGCTGTTGAGATCGATGGAGAGTTGATGTTAATGGTCTGAGTCTCACACTCTCCTATACAGCAGTCCCTTTACGAATCGAAAGATCACAATCACCATAGAAAATCATAATTGCGAGGTAGTCCAGAGTTTAAGTTGCACAGCGACGGTGTTAATTTTTACAGCAATTTTTGAAAATACACAAATGTTGCCTTACTACTTGTTGGGGATATAGTAGAAGCACAAGTCTTTCTATCTGCGTCATCTGTGCCATCTGTGATTGGCGTCGAAACTTTTAACACTGGGTTTTGTTCCATCCACTTATTTCGCTTCCTAACTCTTTGATTAGAATGATACTTGACTGTTGAGTTTTATTGGCAGTGAAAATAGCCAAATACTTTGTTACAATAGACAAAAAAAGCATCGTTGAGCAAAGTTCGCAACTTTATTCGAACCGAATTAAAGTCATACCCATAAAAAGCTCAAAACATTGTTTTTTATTATATAAAAGACGCGTTTACATTTCCTGTCATGCTAAATTGGATAAGTATAGTTAAATATGCAACTATCAGCGACAACAATCTCAAGCAGAGTTCATTGTCAACTCGAAACAATCCAAAGACTTCAATTTTCAATTCCTCAAACCGTAACTGACTTAAAAAACGGTCAACCTGTTTCCGAAAAAAAAGGTTTGCATAAACAACTACATCACTTTTCAACTGCAAAACTACTCACACACTGGTCCCATCGATGATCCACATCCGTGTAGAAACTTTCCCAGCAAATGTTTTTTGGAATTTTTGAGCGGCGAGTTGTCAAATCAATCGAAAGCATTAAAAACATCAAGTCGAAGGCTATGAAAACTGCCATTGAGATCAGATTCCACAGAATTTCTCCGTTTTTCATATAAAACACAAAGGAGACGTGCAGATTCCCTATGATAGCAATTAAGTCGAAACAGAATATGAACAAAAATATAAACTGCAGCATTGACTGAAATTCACAAATGTTTTTTTAAGTTTTTGAATATATTGCCGAGCATTCGTCCAATTCGTCACAGTATTCCCGAAGCATTCTCATGCGACAATGGACCGTCATTGGTAATTCTTGTGATCCTTCAATACGTTTTGCGAAATTCATCACATGGTTTCCAAGAGTCTTAAAAACTCCAGCCGATGCTGTAAACATAAAAGTGACAAAAATTACTGCAATCACATTTTGCATCCACAGAACATATGCAAAGGAAATCTGTAAAATGACTAAAATGTCTTTAATCCTTATGGCCCACACAAGTCTGGGAATATCTGTACTGAGCGCTAGGAAATGGCTTGCAATACGCAAAAATAATATTACAGTAAACTCGTATCCAAATATTTTTGACTCCTTAGTCAGCACGGAGAGATGAGTGATGGTATCAATGGCCTTGTTGAAGGATTTTATAAAAGCAGCACTTTGTACGATTTGGAATCTGATAGCGAGGCAATTGAATAAAATAAATAAAATCAATGACGTTGCTTGGAGAAAACTCATCGACCAAATAATGAATTCTTTTGAATACCGCGTAGTGAGATAACTCGGCAAGAGCAACACGTAGCAAATTAGGCCAGCAATCCGACACACAATAAAAAATGTTTGATGCGAGGATCTAAGTCGACCATATTTGGTTATTGTAAAATTGGCCACACCAAAGACTTTGGCAAAGTAGTACATGAATTTGAGAGTTGCACTTGTGGCAACGTTTGCTCCAATAGTAGTGTCCAGCATTTTGTCGATGTTGAGGTGAAACTATGTAAATTACACCAAATTAACAAATAGATTCAAAACGCAGTATTACTTAAGACTCACGCGACACACCTCTTATTTCAAGTCTGCAAAATAGTTAATACAGAAGTCTAAGGATACCTATTTTTACCTCCTAAACAGAAACTAGGCATTTGTTTGGTTTAATATTGCTCAAGGAAGAAAGCAAACATGTCAAACTCCATTGACTTATTACAACGACGTCAAATTGAATATGCACTCAGACAACTACTTCTTTTCTGCGTTAATTCAATTAATGCAGCTTTTGTGTCATTTGCTGATTATCCTTCAGGCTCTTATAAGTCTTCTCATATTGACGAAATTGAAAGTGTTCGTGCAAAATTAATCCTTCTATGTATTTCAGTCAATAGTTTCTGTTTGAAATTATGCAAGACAACCCATGTAGGTATAAATATACAAGTATCTTCTTAAAAATGGAATTTAGTGAACGACGTTCGCAGCCAGGTTTAAGTATTGGGGGAAGGGGAGGGGGTTTGGATTTCATTGTGGTTATTGTTTTAAGTTTGGGGTATGAATGTACAATGGGTAAATTAGTCGTATAAAGGAATATTTATATATAAAATATAAAATAGATTTTTTTTCTTAGAATATAACCAAGAATCACATCCCAAAGTGTGTAAAACGAATAACGGAACACCCTGTATATCCACTACTTCTTTGCGTCAATATCTATCCCATAGTGATTATTCATGAGAGCCAAGCCGTTCAGTCAGTTTTGACTTGTTGTGCTCTGCAAGTAGTTTTTAAGTCTCTGTAGGCTTGAAAAGTATTTCTTGCTGCATATGCGGAATATCAGTTGTCTCGTCTGCGAGAATAGCAAAAAAATTTGCTTCTTTTACATCACATATTATATTACGTTGAATAATTTCACCGCAAATGGCTAAGGGCTTGTGCAATGCTCAGAAAGATCTTTGTCCCCAGATTCGGCTGCATATTGCAATAGTGCTCGAAAACTACCATCATTCTGAAGGGGTTGTTCAGACTCTGGTGTAATATGGATCCGCCCTAAATCATTTTTACCTCTTAAGGATATGCCTTGTTTTGCATAACAATTTTTCCTCTTACGATAGGGACTAGTTTCTTTCGGTTTTCTTGTTTCTTTCTCTTTCTCTCAGAAGACAATTGCTCATCGACTGAAATAGTCTGAAAAGATTTTTTTTAATTTTAATTTTAATTAAGTTATCTGCCAGTTCCAAATTTCGTTTGTGGTATCCTGGTTTTGCATGAGTTTCGAATATTTCCAGTGTATTTTTCCACTTGGAAAAAGGCTCGGTTACAACCTGGCCAACCCGCTGATGGCCCCTGTGCCTTCATCAAGCGAACGCTATTGAAGAATAGTTTTCATTAAAGTGAATATGATACTCGGGGCATTCAACGCACAAATTTTTCAGACAATAACTTTTTTCAGCCTCTTGTTAGTCAGATATTCAATTTTTCGTTTGATATGTGAACTTGTGACCAATCAGATGCCGAAAAAGGTTAAATTATCTGAAAAACTTAATTTGGTTGAATCTGAGCGCACATGTTAACATGCGTCAAGACTTTGATTGGGAGACAGCTGTTAGTTTCAAGCTAACCTCTGATTTAAGAAGAATACATCAGATGGCCCACCTTTTGATATCAAATAGTGACCATTTTTTGCTATGGCCTTACAGCTGTTCGGAATAACCAGTATGAGCTGCCATGGGGCCACATAAGGAGTCTAAGTCACCAATTCTGCATCGGTTGAAGGTATTGTATCACTTAAGCCTACAAAGTTTGAGTCCTTGGCAAAGCAAAAAAGATTTTTCCATTATTATCTGTTATGGGATAGCAAAAATGTTGCTGCTTCCTTGGGCAACATGCGTTTTATCTCTCTGCATCCAAACGAGGCAAGCCATCATGGGTTGTGGTCTCGAAAGATCCAATTGTTGATAGAAGGCCTCATAGAGGACCCATGTAAGCTCATGTTATGGAATAGAACCAAACAAGACTGAAGTAATTAAAAGAGTGTTCAATGACCTGTTCTAGAACAGTTTCAGACAGAAAAGATCAGACTTTTGGTGTTCAATGAGAAATTTTCTGTTCTTTTCTGATCTTTTTTGTGTTCAATGAGATGTTCTAGAACAGTTTAGCACAGCATTTTCTGCACCTCCTTTTGAGCAAGTGCAAGTTTGGTGAAAACTGTCAAAAGCAGCTGTTGACTTTTTGCTCGTGGTTTTTAAGCGAATTGTAATTTTAATTTGTTGTGAAAAATTCAGAAAAAATTTAAAAAATCAGGAAAATAACACCTAGCCTTGTGCTGAAAATAAAATTACTTATTCGTGACGAAAATACGCTAAATTAAATTGATATCAGAACAAGGAAAATTGGGGGTTGTTTTTTTTTCGTTTTTGTTGTTGCTTATTTTGACAAGTTTGCTTGTTCTAACTTGCCTGACGTTTTTCACTGCTTCTGTGCTGTGCTGTGCTGTTCTGATCTAAAAAAAAAGCCATTGAACACATCTTAAGTCTTCCGATCTCATTCTGATATAGGTCTTGCATTTCTTGATCACTTTTGAAGTAGTTGGAAGGTGAAGTAGGTTTTTCAGCACAGCTTTGCTGTCGCATGAGACAAAAAATACCTCTCTCCATCCAGTCTTTCGTAATATGACATAGTCACTTGGATAGCGTACGTCTCCGCTTGGTAGATGGACGTACATATATGTGCCTCACGGATATGTAGAATCTTACTTCATCGCTATCCACAAAAACACCACCGCCAGATCCATCATAAGTTCTGAAACCAACCGTCAAGATCCAATTGTAGTCTTTCCATGAAGTGAACCAGTCTTGAAAAGTCGGTTTTCAACTTGGTATCTTGAGTCACCTATTCTAAAGATATCTCTTCTATCTGCGAATTTTCTGTAGTTTAGCGGTCCGATGTGGAACCGGAGACCAATAAGGTATTTGTCTAGACAGGGCAACTCAAAGCGTTTTGTAAGACCACAATTCATAACAAGAAAAGCATTCTGTACTGTCTGCTTTGAGAATAGCTTAGGTTGTGTTGCTATGAGGTTACTAAGCTCATTATTGAATAGAATCGAGTTTGTTTTTTTATTAGTTACATAATAAAAAAATATTTATAAATTATAGTAGCACCACGAAGGATAAAACACTGGCATTGCCGCCTATACATGCTTACAAAACTTCAAAAATCGTATCACTCTCCATTCGTTTCGTATTTTATCGTCACCACAATCAAATTTTGACCACAAAATTGATCAAGCTTAGTCGTTGTAATGTAGCGCAATATAATAAGGCAAAACTGAGATGAATCTGACTACTTATACTGGAGTGCTTATGTTATATCTCCCGGCTATTTTCTGCTATTTTCATATTCACTATTTCACTATTTTCAATTTTAGTGTAATTTTCATTTTTGAGACCAAGTAATGTTTGTTACGGCTATCTCTTTGAAAATTGTGGCATTCTATTTCCGTGTAATGTAAAAACCAAACTGAAAATAAAGGATATCTTAAGTAACATAAGTTGTTTTTTCAAATTTTTAACAAATAAAAATAGCTCCTTAATAAAAAAAATACAATTAAAGCAAAAAAGGTACAAAATTCATTAGATTTACGAAATTTAAGAAATGAAGGAACTAAACCCAATTGAATGAGAGTTTAAAATTATACTTTATAAACTTAGATATGAGCTGAACCTTCTTCTTCGTCAGCTTCGGTCAAGTCTGGATGAAATTCTCCAATATTATTATTAGCATTTAGGTTTTTGTAAAAAGGATGGTAAATACTGTCAATTAGTGGAAGCATGTCAAGTAAATCCTGCTTTTTCTTTTCGTTGATTTCGAGAGGCATAAGATAACATTGATTTAAGTCATTCAATTTTATGGAATTAAACCCATGGCGTGTAATGTTCAGTGTCCTGAATTCCTCTGTATCGTTGAGCGAAGTTTTAAAATATACAGTTCCAAACTCCTTCGTGAACCTCATCCACTTAATGTTTTGCCAACAGAACTTCTGACCATCATTTTCCACTTTACGCCACATAAATTTTTCTTTAGAAACTGCTGAGAAATTGAAAATCTGGTCTTGATTCATTTCTTGAACGTGAAATTTGTGTTTAACGCCCACAGCTCTCACGAATTGGTACCAATCACGAGGATGGTGTATTTGAACTGTTGTGCGCTTTTTCTTTTTTTTTTTTTTGTCAATTAAGGCATGGTCAACGTCGCATTCCATGTGAGTGTGTCCAGAAAGGAGATATTTATGATCAATGATCTCCAAACTAGTGTCAAGTTGCAGAAAAGTTTCAAGCATTGAAGCAATGAAAGAATTTTTATTCTGCCCTGGACAGCAGTCACTATAGAGGATGGAAGGTCTTGAAGGTGTTTGAAAACATATGAAGAAATTTCATTTCCACCACGATTTCCTTCTGTCTCATGCCACATATAACATACTGGCTACCCAGTTGTACAGTCATGAACAGTTAAATTGTAGGTCTATAATGGACGTTTATAGAAAGAAACTAAAGACCTTAAAAAAGGTGTTGGTTGCAGGTCGAATGTTAGAACTTTTAAGGATTTGTTTTTCTCAGCGTTTGATTTGTCAAACTCTTTCGACTTATAAGCAGTCTCTGCTTCTAGGTGGTGATTTTTTTGTTCTTTTATGAGATCCGCACGGTCTTCATCAGGAGCGACGTCAATTTTCATTTTTAGAACTTTACACTTGTAAGTGTCTAACTTAATTTTAAGTTAATGGTGTTGAAAATTGCTGAGAACTTTGAAAGTGAAACTTTATCATGTTTTCCCGAATAGAGCAGAAATAATTCAGCGATTGATAATTCCGTTGACAAATATCTTTTAGAAGTGTCTCGTCTAGTGTAGTGGGACTCATAAGATGGGAGACTGTTTATAAACGTAATTATTTCATTTTGTTTTTCAGGAGAAAGTTTCTTAGGACCAGGATGTCTTTCGCGCATATCACCATTTGTAAATGCCATCACCATTTGTAAATGCCTTCCAGCTTTTTTTTTGACAACTGTTTTTATAAATTGCCTTGATTCACAAAGGGTGCATCTGAAACATTTTTGACACACTGAAATCCTTTCACCACTAGCTTCCAAAAAGTATTTATTGCAGTGCTTCCTTTTCCTCGGATTAGTAAGACTCTTGTCTTTTTTTTTCTTTTTATCTATAATTTGCGTAGATTTCGTTCCTGTACGGTTTTTCCAGCTGTAGACATGTAGCTTTTGCCAGAGTTTCTTTTTTCTTTCCGCATCTTTTTTAATTGTTTTGTGTTATTCATTTCGTTATTTTGGCTATTCTCGAAATAGCTTCGCAATCTCCAAACAATAAGTTTTTCTCCAGCTGACGATCAACGTTTTCTGTTTCAAAAGAAATATCGGATTCACTACTTACGTATTACGTTGTCAGAAGCAACAGGAACAAAACTAGGATCACCAGTAGAATCATCGTCATCGAAATCCGCTGGTTTGTCTTCTTCCCTTTCAAAATCTTCATTTTCTTGCTCTGATATGTTCCGAGAGTCTTGGTCCTCTGAAATTTCTGGGGCTCCATTTGCATCTTGAAAAATGATTTAATCAAGGTTATTGGCTGTTCCTAATCTAAGATAAACTTGCTGAAAAGAACTAACCAGTTAAGAAACTTGTATTCTCTTCGTATTCTGTGGTATTTCTATAACTTAACTGGTTTTTTAGGGCCAAATATAACATTTTTCTGGAGCGTTCCATTTTATTATATTGTAACGTGAACCCAACATTTTATACCAATTTTCCTAATCGAAAAACGTTCAACCGAAAACACAACTGGCAACACTTTAATGGAATGGTATAAATGACAGGCGTTGCTTGTAAGCCAGTGTGTGTGAGTGTATAGAGAGACAGACAGACAGAGAGTAGACAGCAAATGTGGAGACAATGTAGAAGTTACTGGAGAGTTCTAGATGGCATGTCATTCGATATAAATAGCCCGCCCGAGGCAACCAGAGGGCAGTCTTGTTTATAGAGTGATAAAGTTAAGAGTAAATACAAGTGATAGTCCAAAAGTCGAGTTGAGTTCAAATAAAGTGTATATCGAAAGTAGATACTGAATAAAGTGGTGGAATTAAATTGAAAGGTAGAGTTTTATTTTTTTGCGAACTAAGCGCACGTTACATTGGTGTCAGAAGTGTAAATAAAACTTATTTGAAGTAAAGTGTGAAAAAAAAAAAAAGTAAAAAGAAAAATAGTAATTATACAGTGAAAATGGGTAAGTTGTTAGAAGAGCTCAACTGCATTGAGCTTAAAAGTGAGTTAGGTAAGCGAAATCTTTCTAGAGCGGGATCGAAAAATGAGCTCGTCCTGCGCTTGCGTAACTATTTGGAACAGCAAGGAGAAGACGTAAACACTTTTGTTTTTGAAACAGAAGTGGAAGAAGAGGAAGTAAGTGAAAATGTAGATTTTTCTAGCATAATGAAGCTTTTATTAGAACAAAGAAACGAACAAAAGAAAATGATTGAAGAGCAACGAAACGAGCAAAAGAAGGAACAGCAGAATGTTCTCGAACGGCTTGAAGTACAGCAAAAGAAGCTGATTGAAGAGCAACAAAACGAGCGAAAGAAGGAACAGCAGAATGTTCTCGAAAAACTGGAAGCACAACGAAACGAACAAAAGAAAGAACAACAGAATATTCTCGAAAGACTTGAGGCGCAACAGAATGTTTTGGAAGGTCAGAAAAACATTCTAGAAGGTAAATTGGGTAACATTGAGAAAAATGTATGTGCCCTAGACGAACGCGTTGAAGGTGTTGAGAAACAGCTTTCTGTTGTAGAGAATCGTTTCGAAGGCGTAGAAAGTCGATGTGATGTTCTCACCAAGGAATTAGACCAGATCCGGAAAATAAAAATTCGAGAATTTGTTGGAGAGTTTGCAAGGAAAAAGGAGATGAAACCCCCAACCTTTGATGGACAGTCTTCTTGGCCAGTCTACAAGAGACAATTTGAGGCAGCTGCGACAACAAATGGCTGGGATGACGAAGACAAGTACATTGCACTGACTCTTGCTCTTAGAGGACCAGCAGCTGAATTACTTCAAACAGTTCCAGCTGGTAAGAGTGGCGATTTCAGTTCTCTCGTGGCAGCTATAGATAAACGCTTTGGAGATAGCCACTTGAAAGAAGTCTTCCGAGTCCAACTCAATAACAGAGTCCAGAAAAGGGGTGAAAGTCTACAGCAGCTCCAAGCAGACGTCGAAAGACTGGTTCACCTGGCATACCCGGATGCTGGAGAAGAAATCATCAACCAGCTCGCTGTTGAGTCCTTCGTTCGTGCCATTTCCGATATACATCTTCAGAGGTCTGTGCGAACTGCTAGAACACGTACTCTTTCCGAAACTTTAGCATTCGCATTGACAATTGAAGCAGCAGAACAGGCTTCTCAGGGAGTACATCGACTTAGAGAGGCCATAGTCGAAGAATGCTCGTGTCAAAGAGCTGAAATACATAAGAACCGGAGTGGACTAGCAAGATGTTGGAACTGCAACAAGACCGGACACTTACAGCGTCAATGCCGACTACCACCAAACAAAGCAGGTTGTCAACATTGTGGAAGCAAGAGATCCAACCCAGAGCAAGGTAACAACAACACCAGCGTTGCCTATCAGCCCGTTTCCCATCAGGGAAACGAGTAAGAACCAACTTCGAGGGGCAGAGGCTGGTTTCTTGTATCGATGGCCCCAAAACCACCATCCAGGTCTCCCAGACCAAACGCGACAACAAAAGTCTGACTGTGGAGACCACTATTAGCGGGAACAAACATGTGGCTACTATTGACACCGGTGCCACAGCATCCATAGTACGTCGAGACCTGGTAAAGATGACGTGGCTCCATAACACCAATAGCTACCGTCTAAGAACCGCAACGGGAGAAGCAGCAAGAGTATATGGAGAAGTGTGTCTCAAGATCCGACTGGCCGATCTAGTGTTTACTCATCAATTCCTGGTGGCAGATATATGTGACGAGTGCATCATTGGAATCGACTTTATGAAACAGCACGGAGTTATTTTGGATATCGGTAATCAAGTTTTGAAATACCAAAATAAAGAAATTCCAATGACCTATTCGAATGAAAATACGTCAACACTGAGAACTGTCATCACGGAAGATCTGATTCTGCCTCCTTCTTCTGAAGTGTTCGTTTGGACAAAACTGGAAGGTGAGTTTGGAAGCCTTCGATACCTTATGGTGGAACCAGACCCAGAGTGTTCCTCCCAAAGCATCATCATCGGGAAAACACTGGTAGCACCGAAAAACAAAATGGTCCCCGTACGATTACTAAACACCAGACCGTACGATGTAAAGTTGAATAAAGGAGAAGTCGTTGGACGTTGCGAATCGGTTGCAGCAATTACGAAGATCACAGACGAGGCCCCGAGAAAAACGTTAACTCCGGAGGAGCTCGAAACCATCAGAGCTAAAATACTGAATTCATCCAACCTTGATCACCAACAAACAAGGATGGCTAATAGTCTCCTACAAGAGTACACTGATATCTTCGCATCGCAAAAGGGGCAATATGGTAGGACACAGTTGGTGCAGCATCGCATCAACACAGGAGATGCAAGACCGATCCGTCAACCTGCAAGACGTCTTCCACTGGCCAAACAAGGTGAGGTTGAGGAAATGATAACAGCAATGAAAAAGGACGGTCTTATCGAAAATTCCAAAAGTCCTTGGGCGTCACCAGTGGTGCTAGTGAAAAAGAAAGACGGAAGCACTCGTTTTTGTGTGGACTACCGAAGGCTGAATGATGTAACTAAGAAGGACAGCTATCCCCTGCCCAGAATCAGTGATACCCTGGATGCCATGGAGGGAGCGCAGTGGTTCTCGACGCTGGACTTGAAGAGCGGATATTGGCAAGTTGACATCCACCCTGATGATCGGGAAAAGACGGCGTTTTCTACAGGTAATGGGCTCTGGCAGTTTAAAGTTATGCCGTTTGGGTTATGTAACGCTCCGGCAACATTCGAGCGTTTGATGGAGTGCGTTCTTCAAGGACTGACGTGGAAAGCTTGCCTAGTCTACTTGGACGATGTCATTGTTTACGGGAAAACATTTGACCAACATTGTAAGAACCTTAAAGCCGTGTTTCAGAGACTTCGAGAGGCTAACCTTAAACTGAATCCAGAAAAATGTGCACTTTTTAAAACCGAAGTCAAGTATTTGGGACACATCATCTCATCCCAAGGAGTAAAGACTGATCCTGAAAAAGTTGACTCCGTCAAAAATTGGCCAACACCACAGGACAAACATCAACTCCGAAGCTTTCTGGGACTTGCCACATATTACCGACGTTTCGTTAAGAACTTCGCTGGAGTTGCAAAGAGTTTGCATCAGCTCACCGAAAAGGGGAAGCAGTTTAAATGGTCAGGTGAGTGTGAGAAATCTTTCCAGGAACTCAAATACCGCCTCTGTAACGCTCCAGTGCTGGCACATCCAACACCTGGCAAAACATTCATCGTCGACGCAGATGCAAGCAACGTTGGAATCGGGGCGGTACTATCCCAAGTGCATGATGGCGAAGAGAAAGTGGTGGCATACTACAGCAAGGTCCTATCGAAACCCGAAAGGAACTACTGCGTGACCAGAAGGGAACTGCTAGCTCTTATCTTGGCAACAAAGCACTTCCATAAGTACATCTATGGACAGAAATTCCTTCTGCGGACAGACCACGGTGCTCTGAGCTGGCTGTTGAACTTCAAAAATCCAGAAGGTCAAGTCGCAAGGTGGATAGAAAGATTGCAGACCTATGACTACCAGATCCAACACCGCAAAGGAAAGCTGCACTCAAACGCTGATGCATTATCACGAAGAC
Source organism: Melanostoma mellinum (assembly GCA_914767635.1). Lineage (NCBI taxonomy): Eukaryota > Metazoa > Arthropoda > Insecta > Diptera > Syrphidae > Melanostoma > Melanostoma mellinum. Next base: position 179,150,090 of record OU612060.1, read on the forward strand.
CTTGCAAAGTGGATTGCAAGCATTGCAAGCGGCAAGAAGACAAAGAAATCATTACCGCTCAGCGACTAAGAGCTGACCCCATAAGCGGATGGAGCAATGAGGAAGTGAGGACTGCTCAACAGGAAGATCCAGATATCGAACCCATTCTCGCATGGAAAGAAAATGAAGAGAAACCGGAATGGGGAGACATTTCTGACAGGAGTCCAGTTCTCAAAGCCTATTGGGCACAGTGGGACTCACTATATGTGCAAGAAGGTGTCCTCAGGCGAAGATGGGAATCCGCTGACGGTAAGTCATATGTGATGCAGCTGATCGTACCACAATCGAAAGTCAGTGAAGTTCTTCAGGAGATGCACGACGGACCTTCTGGAGGCCACCTGGGGGTAAACAAAACACTGGAGAAGGTGCGACATCGGTTCTACTGGTTACATGCTAGAGATGACGTGGAGAAGTGGTGCCGAACATGTGACAAGTGTGCTGCAACCAAAGGACCTGGTAGGAAGATTCAAGGTAAGATGCATCAGTACAACGTTGGATCGCCTTTTGAGAGGATTGCAGTAGATGTGGCTGGGCCTTTTCCAGAGACCAACGCTGGAAACAAATACATTCTGGTTGTAATGGACTATTTTAGCAAGTGGCCTGAGGCGTATGCCATCCCAAATCAAGAAGCCAAAACGGTGGTCGACCAGATTGTGTTTAACTGGGTTAGTAGGTTTGGCGTGCCTATGGAACTCCATTCCGACCAAGGGAGGAACTTTGAGTCAAACATCTTCCAAGGAGTGTGCGGACTACTTGGCATTAAGAAGACGAGAACCACACCACTTCATCCACAATCTGATGGGATGGTTGAAAGATTCAACCGGACCTTGAAAGAACACCTCACCAAGGTCGTAGGCGACTACCAAAGAGACTGGGATAGGCACGTACCACTATTCCTGATGGCCTATAGAAGTACAGTACATAGCTCAACAGGACAAACACCATCTGACATCCTGTTCGGGAAAACCATGCGGCTGCCCAGCGAACTTAAATTTGGATGCCCCACAGAGGAGCCACAGGACACAAACGAGTATGTGGACGACCTCAAGGAGAGACTCGCTGACATCCATAAAAGAACAAGGGAACGGATGAAAGCCTACAGCGACCGGATGAAGACACGGTACGACACAAAAGCGACAACGTCAGGATTCCAAGCAGGAGATCGTGTGTGGCTTTATAATCCTCATCGTCAAAAGGGATTGTCACCGAAACTTCAGCAAAACTGGGAAGGTCCTTATACTGTAGTCACGAGGATTAACGACGTGGTTTACCGCATCCAAAGAGGACTAAGAGGCAAGTTAAAAGTAGTTCATTGTGACAGGCTGCATCGATATAGTGGCGAGGCTGCAGATGGAATTATTCGGGACGAACAATCCTAAGGAGGGGGCAGTGTAACGTGAACCCAACATTTTATACCAATTTTCCTAATCGAAAAACGTTCAACCGAAAACACAACTGGCAACACTTTAATGGAATGGTATAAATGACAGGCGTTGCTTGTAAGCCAGTGTGTGTGAGTGTATAGAGAGACAGACAGACAGAGAGTAGACAGCAAATGTGGAGACAATGTAGAAGTTACTGGAGAGTTCTAGATGGCATGTCATTCGATATAAATAGCCCGCCCGAGGCAACCAGAGGGCAGTCTTGTTTATAGAGTGATAAAGTTAAGAGTAAATACAAGTGATAGTCCAAAAGTCGAGTTGAGTTCAAATAAAGTGTATATCGAAAGTAGATACTGAATAAAGTGGTGGAATTAAATTGAAAGGTAGAGTTTTATTTTTTTGCGAACTAAGCGCACGTTACAATATGAAAATATGAAAAAACTTTATGTATAGTAAAATGTAATAATGTTGAATTTTCAAATTAATTTCAAACCAACTGACAAAAAAATGGCGACGCGTATAGTGTTTTCCGGTCTAATTTAGCTTGTGAATAAAATGGCACTACCTTACCGCAGCTGACTATCTGGTTCTAATCTGTGATGGTTCTACTCTATGGTTAACAATATTTCCGAATTCGAAAATGAGACTGGCACCATTGTTTTTTTTCGATGAAAATGAACTGTGGAACCAAATAAACGCCACCTATTGTCAAGAATATTTTGAAGGTAAGATGATTTTGCCAAGTGTTGTGTGTTGTGGTTTGTGGACAAATTTTCCTTGCACAATAAGTCAATAGATGTCGTCAACATATTATGAAGCCATCTGTTGGTTTTACGTAGAATGCATATAATACAAGAAAAACAAATGTGATTAAAAACACTTTTGATTTGACTTCATTTAACAGTCAACAAATCGAAACATGCTAGACTTAAAACCTAACCTAACCTATCTACAACAACTTTTTGGTATATAAAAGACAGGGAAAAAACCACCCCGACTAACGTTAGTGCTCACAAACATCCCTTGAGTTTCGAAGTGTTCTAAGGTCCTATAAATGTCCAAAACTAGTTTTATTCTATATGCAAAAAATCCGTTCGTCCACGTTCAAAGTAATAGGGACACTTCATTGCTTTTGCTTTCCCGATGGAAATGGCCATAAGAAATCAGCTGCATTATGCAGGTCTTTCATACATCTGCTACTGCAGAAGTGCAGAAAAGTAAAGCAGACGGATGAAGATTTTAAAGCACAGAAATTAAAAAGAGAAACGAATACAATTATGGCTGCAGATTTGAAATTAGGGTTTTTATGATAATTTTTCATCCGTATCCTATAACTAGACATATCTTCCTTCTCTGTCAGACAAGTATCAATTTAACATCTTTGTATCTATTTGCTTTTTCATCTGTACTTGCAGATACATGTAAGTCCACCAGTATTCGCACGAAGTTTCAACAAATAGCTCAATGTGAACTTCATCAATGTGAACCAACCTACCGCGATATATCAAACAAACAGGTCCATCAAGTAGTCAACTTGTCAGCTGATTGTCAAAACTTTTTATGTTTACTTCGTTTTATCGTTCACGTTCATCTATCGAAACTTATTTGTTGATTATTTGGATTTAATTAAAAATTCTTTTTAAACTTCTTCAATTATGGCCTCAGATTGGTAAAATTAAAAGTATAATGTTTCGAACTACGATAACAAATTGAATTACTTCTATTGCAGGCAGTGCGTGCAAAAGGACTACGAAATCAATATTAACGTCCTACAGGGGTACTTCACATACGAGCATCCTCTCAAGCAGATGACGGTAAGTAAAAAAAAATCTATAATGTCCACTCCACAGTCTTACTAAATATTAAAAGGGGTCATTTTTCCTTTCTTACAAAGGTGGTGGATAGCAAAGGAACTCGCAGATCTGGCAATGGAAGCCTATCAAGCAGCCGCACTTCGTCCACTGTTTCCCTTATTGAACCATTGGGAATGGCATTAGATGGAACAGATCCTTTGTCGCAGTTCGCTAGACAAGAACAAGAACTTATGGATCCCTTATCACAAATGGCTACAGAATATGTAAACTACTTAGAGTACTCATAAGTTTGCATGGATTTTAGTATTCGTTTTATTTCCTATAGGAGACATCGTTCAAGAAAACTAAAAAACGAGATAAAGATCGTCAGAATGATGAAGAAATAATGAACTGGAGTATGAAGCGTTTGGGCATTTTAAACAAGTTTATAACTTCAGAAAAACTATCCATTTCCACAAGTTTCTTGACAGGGGGAGAACTTAGTAAGTTTTTTTTTAGTATAGTCAAATCTCAGTACTCTAACGTTTTACGCCCAGTTAAAGCTCAAACCATTGTCACGGACAAAGTCAAGTACCGACTTGAACAGCTCGATGACTTTGAAGACGGTTCAATGCGGCACATGATGAACTTGACTCAGCAAGAATACATCCTTCGCATAGAACAACTTAATCAGGAGCTAGTTCAGTCTTGGAACGGTGATCAAAGAGTGAAAGCATTAAAAATTGCAATCCAATGTGCCAAGATGTTAGCAGATACCTCAGTGCTTCAGTTTTACCCGAGTCAGTTTGTTCTTATCACTGATATTTTGGATATTTTTGGAAAGCTCGTACATGAGAGGTTGCGTTCGAAAGCTGATTTTATCGAGTAAGTTTTTATCTAATCATAGGATTATCGAGTATGAAATGATTTCTTTCTAGACCAGGAAAACGAAATAGTGTCACTGAAAAGCTTACATATGACACGATGCGTGAAAATGCCAAAGAAACTTGCCAAAACTGGTTTTTCAAAATTGCATCGATACGAGAGCTATTACCTCGAATATATGTAGAGATGGCCATTTTGAAATGTTATAGTTTCATTTCCCAGAAGTAAATGGAGACCTTAAAAGCTTAAACCTTTGTTAACATATTTTTCGTTTTCTTAGCGAATATGGCCAAGCTCTTATGAGAATCACTCGAATGATTCGGGGAATCGGTGATCCCCTAGTGGCAACTTATGCCAGATGTTACTTGCTACGTGTCGGCCTTACGGTATCTGTGGAAAAAACTTATATCAAAGAAAATTTCAATGACTTCTTGATGGTTTATCACACAGTGAGTTTTTGCATTCATAAGTTTTGAAATAAAAAATAAACGAATAACTTAACAGATTTTCAATGGCGCTATTCGTTCGGAAATCAATCGCCAGCGTATTGATATTACCAACTATTTGTCGCTCTACACTCCGGCTCTGGATTGGATATTGCAGTCACTTGTTAAAAAGTCTGACGACTATTGTGATGAAATTTTGAAGAAGTGCAAGGATATCAAGAACAAGTAAGTGAAATTCGCATCGATTTTTTGTTTTATGAGTAAAAGTTTAAATAAAAAGTCACGCCTGTTCCCTTTGATGACTTACAAGACCTGGCAGTTGTGACCAGGTGAATTTTCTGGCAATTTGGTTACTATGCTAATACAGAAATCAAATAGAGTAAAATAGAAAAATAGGGTTGCGCAACAGAGAGGGGAACCCTGGGAGCTAGTGCATTTCTGACAACCATGTCTTGTGTAGAAATGAAGAGATCTACATTTTTTTTTTTAACTTTAGAATCAAAAAATAGAAGAAATAGTAATTAACTGACTGATTGGGATTCCTACCAAAGCATAATTTTGATATTCTAGACAGCGATTTTCATAAAATAGCAAACTTACATTTATGTGAAAGGAAATATACTACCCAAGTTTAGAAAGTTAAAATATCTGGAATCTATGACCTACGATGACGACATCAATTATAGAGTCAGCTTAGGGTGCATGATCCGCGAGAAAAGCTCCGCCCTCTTTTGTGATAATAAATTGGCCCTTAGTTTAAGGAAAGAATCAACACCGCAGTTGTTCGTCCAGCATTTACATATTGTTCACAATGTTGGACAATGTTCTTCTTAAGGAATGACCACCTAACGTCAACCTACTGATGACGGAAGACGATACGTATGATATCATCTACAAAGCTTGATCGCATATAAAGTAAAGATTCGTGGAAATCTTCACGTTCAAAATGCCATCTTAAAAAGTAGAGTAGAAGTTTTGGGGGCCTAACGCATGTCAGGGATCTACAATTTTTGCCAATTCCGAAAGCAATAGTTATATCAGTAGTAGTAAAGTGTGATTTTATTGAGATATAAATAAAAATAGTTTTATAGTTACATAGTTCTTTGTTAACAATTTTCACAAAAAGACATTGGCTTATGCCGTCAACCGAAAAATGAGTTGTTTTATAAAGCAATAAAGTTCTTTTTGATTTAGTTATCGCGAAATAGAAATACATAACTATATATACAAAAGTACAATATCAAAATGATTCGTTAATAATTTGCTGTCGATATTTTAGAGCGGGTTTCAGGTAGTTGTAGAGGATTTTCCAATTTTCTCCATTTAATACGTCTATGATTTCATTTGATGAAAGAGTATTTCTTCCCCAAGATAACCTTCGGATCGAGTTCAGGATGGGGCAGATACCAATGAAGTGACATATATCTTCTCTGCATCGCAGGTTGCACAAAGTACATTCTGGAGTTCTGTCGTTTCTATATGGCAAGTAGTTAAGGTTGATGAGTTCTCCCCTGGCTTTAAAGATTGTTGATATGAAATCTAGACTGTTTCGGTCATCGAAGTAATTTTTATCACCTAGGTCATGACTTAGTAGTCTATAGGTACTTCTTGTTTGGATTTGCTGAATTTGTTCTTTGAAAGCAGTCCATATTGATTATTCAATTTTTCCTTAAAGCATCTGCAGGGTGCCACCGAAAGATCTTCCATTGTGTTGGAGAAGTTGAGCATCATGGATGTCACTCAGTCTCGTCCATTCCGTAAAGAATTGAAGATTTCTGTCTTTTATAAACAAAACTATATTATTGGTGAGTCGATGATTTGGTTGATTCATGATTTTCCCAATATATGAGAAATGCAGCTGGAGTGTGTGTATATACAGGGTGATTCGCATAAGGTGTGACAAAAAGATAGGGTGTGTAGGTTGGACCTAGACAAGCAAAAAATCGTATGGGAGGGGGGGGTCCATTTTCCCCCGTTTAGGCGGGAGGGGCAATTTAAGAAAAAAGTCACTAAAAATTGGAAAAAAATTATTTAAAAATAACGGTAGTACCTACAGAGTCTTACTATAGCATTTTGAAAAGCCAAAAACTTAAACATTAATTTAAATTTAAAACTAAGTTGTTCAAGTAAATAACTTTTGAAATATTAATTTTCAAAGTCAAAATTTTGAAAAAAATACAATTTTTTTTTCTTAAAACCACTTTTCTTCCAAATTTTACGTAATTAAGTAGAATTTTCTTGGCTTATTTTCAATGCTCTTATTTATTTTTGATCAAATACAAGAAACCGGATGTCAAAATAACTTGTAGTTTTTGAGAAAACCAAAAATTACAAAAACGACTTTTGTCAAAATTTTTTTTTTAAGTTTTTTTTTTCGTTATTGGATTCTTAAGTGAACTTACGAAATAAAGGATAGATTTTCTCTTTACTTTTTTATTTGAGAATTCACTTAAAAGTCCAATAACGAAAAAAAAAATTTAAAAAAAAAAAATTTGACGAAAGTCGTTTTTGTAGTTTTTGGTTTTCTCAAAAACTACAGGTTATTTTGACATCCGGTTTTTTGTGTTTGATCAAAAATAAATAAGAGCATTGAAAATAAGCTAGAAAAATACTACTTAATAACGTAAAATTTGGAAAAAAAAGTGGTTTTAAGAAAAAAATAAATGTTTTTTTTTCAAAATTTTGACTTTGAAAATTAATATTTCAAAAACTATTTACTTGAACAACTTAGTTTTAAATTAAAATTAATGTTTAAGTTTTTGGCTTTTCAAAATGCTATAGAACGACTCTGTAGGTACTACCGTTATTTTTAAATAATTTTTTCCCAATTTTTAGTGACTTTTTTCTTAAATTGCCCCTCCCGCCTAAACGGGGGAAAATGGACCCCCCCCTCCCATACGATTTTTTGCTTGTCTAGGTCCAACCTACACACCCTATCTTTTTGTCACACCTTATGCGAATCACCCTGTATAACGTAGGTAGACCAGTTTCGAGGTGCAACATGTAGGTTGGTGTATTTTCCGGTAGTCTGAAGGTTTTCTTGATGAAATATCTAAGAAGCTTTTCTACTTCATCAAACTCGAAGATGCCCCAGACTTGCGCTGCGTAGCACATAATAGATCTTACGACTGCTTCGAAGACTTTATACTTTGCACTAGGTGCAATGGTTTGTTTGCTTAGAACGTTTTTCCAGGTGCTGTTTATTGCTCGCTTTGACTCTCTTAGTTTATCTTGCAGATGTTTCTTATAGGATAACGTTGAAGAAATTGTGACTCCGAGGTACCTATATTCTTTCACCGTTTCAAGGGTTTCATTTTGCCATTTCCAACATTCGTCTCTTGCGTAGCGACCTCTTCCATTTCGGAAAATCATGATTTTGGATTTGTTTGTGTTTAGTTGTAGGTTCCAGATTGAACAATAATGTTGCAGTCTATTTATCATTATCTGTAGCATGTTTGGGGTTTCAGCCAGTATAACAATGTCATCGGCATAAAGTAAGAGCTTTATTTGTAGTCCGTCAAATGATATTCCTCCTGGCAGGTATGTAGTTAGGTCATCCAAATAAATTGAAAACAGAAGCGGGCTCAAGAGACATCCTTGTTTTACGCCAGTTGTTGTTTCGAACCAGTTGGATAAAATACTTCCATACCAAACTGCCGATTTATTTTCTTCGTAAAGTTTTTGCAAAATATTTAACGAAACTTCAAGGTTGCTCACTTTGTAAAACAGGGCTTTTCTGTCGACACAATCGAAGGCTGCCTTAAAGTCTACGAAAAACGCCTACAGTTTCTTCTCTCTATCCAAATACGAGCGATGCTCGTCAGAGAAAAGATATTATCCACTGTGCTATAATCCTTTCGAAAACCCACTTGGAATTCACTTAAGAGGTTGTTTTCGTTTACCCAATCTGAAAGGCGTTCCAGTAAAACTCCTGTGAAGATTTTCGTTATAGCGTTAAGAAATAATATGCCTCTGTAGTTGCTGGGCAATATTCGTAAAAAAAAAAACCATTCGATATTTCTGGGACTCCAACTTCGAACCTTCATGTAAACTGCAGACTTGCAAGCCACATGCACCGCAGTTGGTATTGCTCAAAGAAGAAGTACAAAGGACCCTATCAGAATGAATTACTAAGTGGGTATTACAGTTCGCACTGAAACTGAGCATCAACTCACCTCTTTTGGCAAAAGTTTCGATTTCGGACGAGCTCTCTCTAGTTTTGCACTCTAAGTCGGTTGAGATCTTCTTCCACTGGATTATACCACCTTAGACGAGGTATTCCTTTCGATTTCCTTGTAATGTGAGTTCGAAAACCCATCGAGCCGTATTGTTGATGTCTATCCGCTCTACATGTCCCAGCCATCGTTGTCTTGCGATACTTACTTTTCTAGCTATACCCAAACCCATGTCGCGGTACAGCTCATATAGTTCGTTGATGAATCTTCTTTTCCACACACTGTTTTCACATATGGGACCAAAGATCATTCGGAGTACATATTTGGCTTTCGAAATCACCAAGAATTATCTTGATTTTCAAGAAGGGTTTGATCCCTTGTAACTGAAGCAATTGTGAGGGTCTCCCTTTTTTAGGATCGGACATACAATAATGAGGATGCATTCAACGAATATGCTTTCTTTCCAACATATCATGCGGATTACTGCTTTCCCTGCCTTGAAAAGCTCGGCGTCAAGGCCATACGGATCTACAGTTTTATTTTTTTATTTGCATAGGCATGCCAAGCTTAACTTCTAGGTCGGGAGGACTGCATTCTTGATCATCGTCCAAGTTGAATGCGCCATTTTTCCCGGCAGACATGTGTCTTCATCCCTGTTAAACACTGCAGAAGTTTTCTTTCTAAATCCTCAGTACATTTTCCTATTCGTTTTTACAGGCTTGAGTTCGAGGTATTCCACCCTGGCATGATCTTTTTACCTGTTGGTAAAACTTTCTAAACTTATTTCTTTTATCGCAACACTGAGTTTTCTCGAACGAGGGCTTCTCATGCTGCTTCTTTTTCTTCTTTCTCAGAATTCGGTGTTCTTCCTTTCTTTTCGCCTCGTAAATCTCGTTATAGTGGTCGAAAGCAGCCTTTGTTTTCTTTTCCTTTTCATTTGGCTGCATTTACCTTTTTGCATTCTTCATCGAGTTATGGGTTTCGTTTTATGGGCTGAGTTAAACCCAGACGATCGAAGGCTGCGGTTGTTATGGCTTGTTGGCATTCCTGCGACTGTTAATGCTGGTGGCATGGGATTCAAGGATAGTTGACCCTCAATTAGAAAACACTTCGCCCATCTCTTTGGTTTGTAGCTTTCCGACGTCATATCTTTGCACAGTTTTAATTCACGCAAGTATTGAACAGGATGTTATCATTCGTTCCTTGGCTACAATAAGGTAGTGGTCCAAATCAAAATTGGTCCCTCGGAAAGTTTGGACATGTATGACACTAAAAATTCTTTTGCGTTAATTCCAAAATGGTCAATTTGTTTGATCTGGGGATCGCCATGTACCTTTATGATTTTTCAGATTCGTGAAGCGTGTGCTACTGAGAACAAGGTCCAGCCCCGCAGCAAATTCGATTAGCTTGAGTTCGTTTTCCGTGATTTTGTTATGTAGGCTATTCTTACCGATTGTATTCCTCCCCTAGTTTTGCGTTAAAATCGCCTAAGAAGATGTTCACTAGAGTGGGTCAAAAAAGTCGATTATGCTTTTTTTTACAAATGCTATGGAAAAATGGGTTGCTAGACACCTTAAAAAAAATCTCAAAAAGTACGAGCTCTTAATTTTAATATTTAGATCCTCCGCATCGCAGTTTTGTATATTTTTGTCAGTCCAATAGAAAAAAATTCATACCTCATCATTTATCGATTGAACAGAAAAGTGTTGCAGGAGAATATTTTAGGAAATTTAACGTTCTTCAAAAAAGGTTTCTTGTGTTTTTTCCGTCAACCTCACCATTTGAAAGATATTAAGGATTTAATTTTGATTATTTTAAGATAAATTTCATTTTTGTTTATGAATCTTATAACTCGACTTGATGAGCCCACTCGGGTTCCAGATATTGAAGGCCATGCGGCCAACACTCTTGACTTATTTCTCACTTCTCATCCCGAAAAATACAGGGTTGTAGTATCATCTCCTTTAGGCAAATCGGACCATTGTGTCATATCGGTAGATTTTTCGTTTTCCGTCACGGTAGAAAAAGATAAAGTCCCTAAAAGAACTGTGTGGCAATACGAGAAAGCCAATTGGGACGGCCTGAATAATTTCTTTCGAAATTTTAATTGGTCATTGTGCTTTCTCGACGGAAACGTTGATGCATCAGCTGATATGATATCTAACGTAATTCTAAACGGCATGAGAAATTTTGTTCCTCACAGAACAAAAAGTATCATCCCCAAAGAGAATTCGTGGTTTGATTCAAGCTGTAAAGAGGCGATTAGGGATCGAGAAAGTAGTTTTCGTAAATTTAAAGACAACCCTACTGCTGAAAACCGAAATTTGTTCAAACGGGCCAGAAATATCTGTAATGCTCAAATAAAAAAGGCTAAGTTTTTACATGACCAAAAAGTAAGGCAAAAAATACTATTGTGTCCAAAAGGAAGTAAAAACTTTTGGTCTTTTGTCAAGAACATTAAGAACTCGACCACGTCATCGGTCCCAACGCTCGTCTTCAATGACTCTCCATATGTCAGCTCCATCGACAAAGCCAATTTGCTGGCAGCCCAGTTTGCTGCCAACTCGACACTTCCTCATAGCATATTGGCTCCACCTGAGCTTGAGTCTACAAATTCTGTAATGAAGCAGATATTTTTCCGAACTCGCTCGGTTGCGAGAGTCCTCAAAGATCTCAATATACACAAATCCGCTGGTCCAGATGGTATCCCCGCCGTTATTCTGAAGAGGTGTTCTTCTACGCTGGCAAAACCACTGCGAAAACTTTTCCATCTTTCCTATTCTGCTGGGATTTTTCCGAGCAGATGGAAAACTGAATTTGTCCAGCCGGTCCCTAAAAAAGGCGAATCTTCCTCCCCTTCCAATTACCGTCCAATTGCACTAACGTCCCTTCTTTCCAAGGTCATGGAAACGTTGATTAACCGTCAACTTATGAAATATCTTGAAGAACGAAAGCTTCTTAATGATAATTGTGAAAATAAAACTAAAATAATACTCATATTAATGACAAGAATTGAAATTCATATAAAATTCATAAATTAAATTGAAATTTTTCGAATATCTCATCAAAAACTTTAAAAATCCGTACACAAGAAAGTTTGATGATGAATAACTTTTGAACGGTTAATTTTAGCGCTAAAACATAAAACACCATTTTTATAGAGCAGTTAATAGTTATAGTTATAAGATTCATAAACAAAAATGAAATTTATCTTAAAATAATCAAAATTAAATCCTTAATATCTTTCAAATGGTGAGGTTGACGGAAAAAACACAAGAAACCTTTTTTGAAGAATGTTAAATTTCCTAAAATATTCTCCTGCAACACTTTTCTGTTCAATCGATAAATGATGAGGTATGAATTTTTTTCTATTGGACTGACAAAAATATACAAAACTGCGATGCGGAGGATCTAAATATTAAAATTAAGAGCTCATACTTTTTGAGATTTTTTTTAAGGTGTCTAGCAACCCATTTTTCCGTAGCATTTGTAAAAAAAAGCATAATCGACTTTTTTGACCCACTCTAATGTTCACGTCGTGATGTCTAGGGCATTGTTCATTTCTGTTTCTTCAGGAGACTCGTAAAAACAATCGTTGAAAATATTTGGCTAATTTGGCCAATTTAGCGGGTTGTTATTATACGCTCACTAACCGGATTCGACTGATCACCTTATCCCTGAATCTTAGTCTACCTATAACGAAAAACAATACACAAATAGGAGTTTTGTATGTTTTATGTAGCAGTCGCCATAACAAATGTCGCAGTTTTCCAATTTCCTTATACCCAGCCCATTTTATTTATTGCACATTGGTTGTATCCCCTCAAATGACTCAAAGTTGGTTATCCGAACCAACTTAAAAACAACAGGATGTTTTTTTCTCTTTCAGATGGGCCGTGTAAGTTCGTGTGGGGTGCATATAGCTACGCACCAAAGAATAAGCGAATACTTTGTTGTGCTTTATCTAAGAACCATTATTCTATTCAGTATGAGTTTCGACATTCAAACCCATTTTTGAAGATGTTGTTTTGAAGGAATCGATGAAGATCAAATTAGCAAAATTCGAAAATTTTTTTTGATGTCTAAATTTTATTATGATTTCCATTTGATAAGTTAATTGCTTATTAAAGAATAAACACTTGGCGAGAAGTTCATGGGCTGGTCTACTGGTCAACCGCCTTCCAATGATTCGTTTTGCTTTAATTGATTATTTTTTTATAGTGGTCTGCTGTTAGTCTCGATGCTTAACTCATTGAAGCCAGAATTTATTGCTGCCAATTCATTGGAATTTGTTAAAGTTATATCGAACTCTGCCACAGATGGTGTATCTAAAGGCCAACTATTTCGTGCACTAGGAAACAACTTCAACAAAAGTCCCCCAATAACGGAACATAAAGATGCTGTTTACAGTGCTTCTTTTGCTACAATAAACACTTTTACTCATCCAGCTGAGTATATTAATTGCGTAGAAATGTGGGCACAGTTTGTTGTTGAGCATTTTCCTGTGAGTTTTATTTATTTTAAATTGTTAAACAAATTTTAATAATTTTTCTTATTTTAGATGAAAGAGGTTAACAATCTGTTGGGCGAGATAAAAACTCGTATGGGACAGAATAAAACATTCGAAAATCACTATCCGCAACTTCAATCAATATTGGAAAAGATTGTTGGTAACTGCAAAGAATTTGAAATACTCTTGACTCTGGTAAGTTAATAAAAAACAGTACGACTATAGTTTAAACTGATTTTTATTTGATTAGGACAACTTTTTACCAGTTTTGGATCTATTCAAGAAAGAATCGACGAAAATTGATGTATGCAAACATATAATGACAACTTATAAGAACAATGTTGAGACAACGACATCAGATGCTGTTGTTAGCAATGCACTTATGTACATCTGTAAGGTTTTGAACGACTCGGTGACGTAAGTAGAAGTTTTTTTTATTCAAGATGTTAATTCAAAACGATTTATGGTAAGCTTGATTAGAGCTTAGAAGATGGGTACAACTTTTTTTTAGAGGTTGCTTTAGTGGCTGAAAGGATACTTCGAATAGATGCTTTCTTTGTTGAACAAACTCTTTTTGAAAGTCAAAAGCAGAATATGCAAATCTTCTATTTTTTACTGTCGGCTCGAAGATTTTTTAAGTAAGGTAAAATAGAAGACAATTTCCCTCCACTAAAAAATAAATAAATAAATATGTTGGTGCAACAGAGCGAGGAGCCCCAGGGGACCTACAATTTTCTGCCGCGTTCGAACGGTTAATCGAGACAGCGCTTTTCAATGCAATGAATTTGCTAACGGGGGACTTGCCAATTCTTCGCGAAAGGCGACGCCCGTGGAAAAACATTTTTGCGTCTGTTGGGATTCGGACCACGAACTCCTGGGTTAATAGCAGATATGCTAACCATCACGCCAAGGGTAGCCAGACCCACTGTTCGGACAAATTCTCACCTTCCAGAGATAAAAATCGAGAGCCATCTAAATCCAAAGTCTTCTATCTTTTTCCAAATCTCAAATGATCTTGTCTGGTAGAGCTCCTTTGCCTTTTTGAACTTCTTAACTATTTAACTAACTACTTTAAGTGTGATGTCATGTATTCGCGTTGTAAGCTTTTCGCTTCGGGAAATCGTTTGCCGGGAAATCGTTCGATCAATAGGATATCACAATAATACCGCCACCTGTGCAAAATGTTGGTATCATGAGAAAGAACCTGTCCTTGCGCATCGTTAATGAACTTCGGTAAACTTATCTTTACGAATTACAAAACGTGAGGGAAAAAAAGGAATCCAAAACAACGATAGTCATGATATACCATCCGCATCAGAGTTAAATTCGCCAACATTTGCATTTTATCTCCCACGCCCCCACAGAAGAGGAAGACGACAATTCCAAAGACTGTTTCTACGAGCTCTTCGATAAAAAACATATGAGCCTACCAATGATGTGAAAATCGTTCTTGTCGATTTTAATGCAAAACTAGAGAAGGAGGACATCTTTGGAAATACAATCGGTAAGCAAAGACCGCATCACAAAAACTTCGAAAAGGGACTAATCGATTTTGCGTAAAGCTTGTTGTTAGTAGTACGCGCTTCCCGCATTTATATTTATAAAGGTACATGGCGATACCCAGATCCATCAACTTGCAACCAAATTGACCATGCTGCTAGATGTCCGAACTTTCCGATTGGCCAACTTTGACTCTCACCACTACCAGTGCGGAGATCAAACAGAGAAAAACTCTTGCCAACCGCTTCTTCTTTGGGTTAAGAAGGCAATTGAGAAACAAAAGTCATCCTTTATGAGACTTTAATCATCCCAGTCCTCCTTAACAGCGCGGCAGAGTGGACCTTATCGAAAGCAAATGAGGAAACCCTTGGGCGGTTTGAAAGGTCCCCAATGCGAATGAGCTGTATCGCAACATAGGTATATCGAGAAGGGTACGCATCGCGATGCTTCAATGGCTGAGCCATGTCGTCCTTCTCGACGGGTTTTCGAAAACACATTGTAGGGAAATCGCAGAAGGAGAAGACCTCGAAATTGTTGGCGAAAGATGTTGGTTTTAGCTCAGGTTCACCCCGAACTGTAATGCCTACCTTATTAAGTAGAAATGAGTCCAAGAATTTGTCAGAACGATAACATAACGACCGCCAAAAACCGTCGTAAACGACAACGAGTATCGCAAAATAACGATAACACAGGGTTTTTGCCAGTATCGTAATTCGTAAAACAGGCACAACATTTTATCTTCTTTCAACGGCAATTTTGAAAATGGTGGTTTTTTGTATTTCCTTGGTTCGCATCAGGACGCGGCCGGTCAATAAAATTTATTGTAGCTCCCGTTCCGAGTTGAGTGCACTTTTTCGTCGCTTTTTTCTTGCAGCTTTCTGTATACCACTTTGAGGAAAACATTTTCATGTGCCTTGATTTTGAAAACTGCTTTCTTTTTACTTGTCACTGCTTTAGCTTCTTCATCACACCGCCATGTTTCTTTCTCTTGTTGGTAGTGTCTCTTTGAAGCACCTAGGAATGATTTGGCTTTCTTCAAGAAAGTTCTATGCAACGCTTGATAGCATTTCTGTAAACGCGACAACTGCAAATTTATGTAAACGCGCCATAATTTTTGACGCTTCAGTGTACGCACTCTCATATCATCCTATATACAGCTCAAGTTATCGCTGCCGGAATTACAAAACTTGGAAGAGCCGTAATTGCTTTTTCAAAAATGTTTTTTTATTTATGAGAAAGTACTCAAAATGCAACCTTGACTTGCTAACTTAAAATTTAAAGTAATTTTTACTGTGTTTCTTCAGAGCTCTCACAGTCGAAGACGAACGTCGCCAAATCGGTGGTTTGATCTCAAATTTTGTTAAAAACGTAAACTATGGCCGAGATTTCGAACAACAATTGACATTTTATGTCGAAGCAAGAGCAGCCTTTCCAAATTTAGACGCTGTCATAACAACTTTAGTGCATTCTGTCAATAAGCTAGCAATCGAGACACGAACTGTTGTAAAAGGACAACACACGAGGAAGACAGCGGCCTTCGTCAAAGCATGCGCTGCATATTGTTTCATCACCATTCCCAGTATTGCATCAATAGCCACACAAATGGATTTGTATCTTCTAAGTGGCCAAGTTGCCTTGCTTAATGTTTGTCTCGGTCAAGGTAAATAGAATAGTGTCCCTTTTAAAAATATTAACTTTTTGATTCATTTCAGCTGACGCTTGTTTCGAAACTGCCCTTCAGCTTGTTGCCGAATTACCACGCACAATTGAAATAGAAGGCAAACTTAAAAGTACGGAAGGCTATTTAGTATCGTACCTTTGTAACATGTTGTCAACCCTAATAATTGTGCCAGTAAGTTATTGTATGCCAACCACCAATCATTTAAGAAACCTTAATTCTCAACTAGGACAGCCCTGAACAAGGAGTTCTATACTTGCTGCGATTACTTCTCGATGTTCTAAAGAAGTTTCCCTTCGATCTGCATAGTACTGGTCCAGTAACCGTATATTTGCATGCATTGGACATGTTGTATGTCGAGAGTATGGACTCCTTTCCATATCACATTCCAAACGGTAAGTACTAAATAAATGTAATTTGTTTTACAAACAATATCTTTATTCTTTCTCAGTGGTTTCCAATGATGGCCTTTACGGAGGTGATCTGAAATTCATAACTGAAGTAAATTGCATGTGCGCACAAATTGTCGAACACATTCTCAGCCAATTAAAATCTCTTGGATTTGCGAATCAGCTTAAGGCCCAGTCAACCTTGGCCTTGGAACTTCTATTACGAATTATTCGGTATGCCGATGTAACGAAAGAGAAGACATTCGCGTTGGCCGTTAATCTCTGGAATCTGGCAGTTAAGCATGAAGGAGCTGCTGATCCGAAATTACTTGTATGTATAAGTATTTTGTTATTTGTACCTGTTAGGTTTAAATATTTTTTTTCTATTTCTAGGAAATGACACAAAAATGTGTCGAAGATGTAAAAAATCTTACCGCCAATGAAGTGCGATCTCAAAAACTAACCGAACTCCTTAATCGAATGAAGACGAAGTAGTAAATAATCTTATCACAAATCTTATTTTAAATATACACAATTAAATAGGCTTAAATTCAAAAGGCGATGTTTTATTTGTTTTGCAGCTTGCTTCATTCGGCGTATAAATTATGTACATAATATGCCATGTGGCTTTCAGTTTTCGCTTCCATAAAAAACTCTGCTGATATCTCGATTTTACAGTTTCTGCAGCTCGTACTAGTCCTGTACAAGTGAGAAAATGCGCTGATTAATAAATTTACCTTGGGGCCAATAATGGAATCCAATGCAAGCCGTTTTGAAATTGCTTCTCATGATTCCAAGAACTGGCACCTTCTTTTCGATTTGAAGTGGGAGTCCAAAATTGTCAAAATTTTCTTCAAGGAATATTACAAAGGAATCCATGAAAATTTAATATTAATACCCATAACAGAACGACCGAAAGCAATCGTATTTGACAGTGATTATCGTGAAAAGCGATGTAACTTTAAAAAGGGGTTTTAATATCGTGCTAGTATCGTTATTTGTAATACCCAGAGCGTAAACTCTTGTGGAGTTGTAACAATAAGTGCTTCTCCGAGTGAAATTGATGTCGACATTTTAAATCCGCCTTCGAATTCAAAAATCAGGCGAATACAAAACAAAAGAGACCACAGGACTGTAACACAAAGCTACAAGATAAGAGCCACTTTCATCAGTTCATAATAGGTACTTCTTGTAGAACAAGCAAATTCGCAGCTTTGACTTACAGAAATTGTTTACACTTGGAATAATCCACTTATATTACAAGTACTTGTAGGTTTGTGTTACGGGGCTCACAAAAGAAACAAAAACGATAACAATAATACCTTATCCCAACTTCTCTACCAAAAATGATTCTACTCAAATTGCATAATTGAGACAGATCAAGGCGAGTCGAAAAGAAGATCTCAAATTCAAAATGACTCGCTTCGTAACAAAACTTGTGGTACTCGTGGAGTGATGGTTAGCATATCCGCCTGTTAAATCAGAGGCAAAAATATTGTTCCACGGGTATCGCCTTTCGCGAGGAATTGGCAATACCTCCGATAGTAAATTCGTTGCCATAAAAAGCGCTTTCTCTATTAGCCGTTCGGAAAATTGTAGGTTTTTTATTTTTTTCTTCACTTTTTGGAAAACTTTAAGTTACTTGGCCGTATAAATCGGAACAAAAAAAATAGTGATACGATCTATAATCTTTTTCGTATACCTATACCTATTCGATAGTCGTTGGAAGAGAAAATATAACCCATTGCATATGTTTAGTAGCTGATTTCATAACATCGCATACATTTCAAATTTTCAACGCACAAAACAAACCCATCCATAAATTTTGGCAGTTCATTGCATACTTACTTAGGTGCTAACTTGCACTTACCTACACTTTTGGGTGAACCTGTGCCCCTGTTCGTTGAACCTGTAACTATCGCCGCGATAGAAGCCGGCGATAGACGGTGGTAAATGGAACTAAATTCTATGAATTTAGTAGGATCTCGTTCCGGTTCTCACTGTTCGATCGATGTTATCGATGCGATAGTTACAGAACAGGGGCACTGTGCCTCAACAAAATTTTCGATAACGGCTTCAATTTAGGCCGAGCTGTCTTCAGTTTTGCACTCAGTCGGTTGAGGTCTTCTTCCACTTGATTGCTCCATCCAGACGAGGTCTTCCCCTTCAGCGATTTCCGTGCAATGTGCTTTCGAAAAACCGTCAAGGCGAAGCGTGAAGTCCATCCGCATTTCAAAACTTTCAATTTTTACTTGCGATTATAGGTACTTTAAGGCAAGTCTTGCAATCGTGCCGGAAAAAAATTTTGAGATAACAATTAAACATGACATTACGATCAAAAAGAACACGAAAAAAGTGGGTCCTGAAATTCTGTCTGTTTGTCTGTGTGTCTGTGTGTCTGTCTGTCTGGATGTATATGATTCTACACCCTGAACCGCTGGACCATTTTCTTAAAATTTTGCAGTTAGGGTATGTGGGGTAGCCTACAGAGGGGTTTTTGGAATTGAGTCTCTAGGTCTTGAAATAACGGTACCTGCCATACAACCGATATGATAATACTTATTTTTCTCGAAAACGGCTCCAACGATCTCGATAAAATTTTGTGTGAGGGATTAATTTTGGATTTTCTTTCTTATGATGTAAAAAAAAAATTTGGAAAAAGCCTAAAAACGGTACCTCCCATAGTACCGTTTTTTTCAAAACCGACTTTCTCGTTAATGGCTTACACGATCTTGACGAAACTTTAGATTTAAAAAGTCGTAAGCTTTTACAAAAAGACTGCATATCAATATTAAAAAAAATTTAGTTGTGGAAATTTTTAAAAATATTTTTAAAAAATTTTGATATTTTGAAATAACTTCAAAACTATAACTTTGATTTTTTTTAAATTTTTTGTCAAAACAACTCTTATTAAGATCTAAAACTTTGCATACTCGACTTTTAAAAAACAGTTTTTAAAAAAAAGTGAAAAATAAAAAACCGTTTTCGGAAAAACTGCTCCAACGATTTTGATTAATTTTTCATCATTCATATGTATAAGCTATTGCAAAAGAATGGCGTTTTTAGATTTTTGCTTGAAACCTTTGGAATATTTTATTTAATTTTTTCATTATTTTACGTGATTTAATTCAATTTTCATAATTAATGTGTAGTTGGCAACCCTGTACCACAAAATATATTATGAAGAGCTAATACCAGAACCTTTACCTCAGCCTTTAGATTTTGATATCGTATTTAGAACACAATCGCAAGTTTGTGCGACCCAGTCGTGCCCATTTTTTTTTTCGTGTACCTGTTGTTTTTGTTGAACCTTTTATTAAAAGAATTTAGATTAATATAATGCAGTAGATCTTTATTGAACAAGCACATGTAGAGAAGTGAAGTTAAGAACGACAAGAGAAATTAATAAAAGATATATTCTAAGTAAAAGAGTGAGACAGAAGGTACTTGAAGATCTATTACAATTTACAAAAGAACAGGATTGTTAGTTATTTAAAAGGCCTGTTTGTTTCTCCAACACTCCTCTTCAAACGGGCTCGGATAATCCACATCTTGTCCTCAGATCCTCTACTCTTCCTGCTGAAAGTGGTTTGGTTAGAAGATCCGCCAGCATGTCCTCACTTCGACAATATTCGGATTTTATAATTTTCTTAGATATGTAGTCCTTGATGAAATTATACTTTGTATCAATGTGCTTAGAACGGTTACTATACTTTTCAGTTGTTAACATCTTCAAGCAGCTTTGGTTGTCTTCCCAAATTAAGGTTGGCTCGGTTACAAAAATATTGATTTCTTCAAGAAGCCTTCTTAGCCAAACTGCTTCCTGACTTGCTTCTGCCAAAGCGATGAACTCTGCTTCGGTTGATGACAGTGCGACACAGGTTTGCTTGCGACAGCACCAACTTATGGTTCCGCCAAAAACTTTGAATATGTAACCAGAATTCGATTTTCGTTGCTTTCGGTCTTCTGCCCATGTAGCGTCCGCATAGCCAAAAAGCTCTTCCTTTTCGCCTTCTTTACTCATAGCTAGTTTCAGGTTGGCTGTTCCTTTCAAGTATTTTCCCACGCGCTTTAACTCATTCCAGTCCTCTGTTGATGGTTGTGAAACTCTGGAAGCAAGTATACTTATACTTGCTGCGATGTCTGGCCGAGAATTGACAGAGATGTATAAAAAACATCCTATGAATTTTTGGTATTTTTCGTTATTACACAGCAACTCTTCTTTATTTGATTTCCCATAGCTTGGATCCATTGGAACTTTTGAAATCTTCGAATCTTTGATACCCATCTCTTCAATAACCTTTTGAATGTAAGCTGTTTGACTGATGTAAAAATGCTTATTACTGTCCCGATATATTTCCAGCCCCAAGTAGTTGTTGATAGGTCCAAGGTTTTTCATTTTAAACTTCGATTTTAGAGCGTTTTCAGCGTCATCTAGAAGCTGTTGATTTGCACTAATGAGCAGCAAGTCATCAACATAAACAAGAATGTAAATCTGGAAATCTCCTTCTGTTTTCTTAAAAAGACACTGATCAATATTACTTTGGCTGAATCCGTGACTCAAAAGAACATTGCTTATGTCTTGATTCCACATTCTTGCTGATTGCTTCAGCCCATAAATACTTTTCTTTAATTTGCAAACTTTATTATCTTTACCTTCTTCTATGAATCCTATTGGCTGCCGCATATAGATTGTATCTTTCAATTCGCTGTTAAGAAATGCTGTTTTGGCATCCAAATGCCTTACATGCATTTTCTTATGACCCGCTAGAGCCAAGAGAGTCCGCAAGGTTGTTTGGCGCACCACTGGCGCAAATGTTTCGTCATAATCTAATCCAAAACGCTGCAAAAATCCTTGCGCCACCAAACGGGCCTTATATATGAATTCTCCTCTTGAATCCTCCTTGGATTTGAAGACCCATTTGCATCCAACTGTTTTTCTGGTAGGCGGCAAATCCACTAGTTCCCAAGTTTTGTTCTGCAACATTGAATTCATTTCCTCTTGCATAGCTCGCTTCCAGAACTCCCTATTGTTGCAAGATATCGCCTCCTTAAAACTTGTAGGATCCGGTTCCTTAATGTTTGACACTGCGTTGATTTCATTTATAAGTTTGACTGGTGGAATTCCTTTTGTTGTACGACTTGACACTCTCTGCTGTAAAACTTCATTTGGTTTGACTGAGGATTCATCAAAACCTATAAAATCACTTCCAGAAATGGAGCTTGTGTTTTCATAGCATCCGCTTATATTCACCTCAGCTGCATCACCGCCCGTCTGACTTCCCTCTGCTGCTGATGAACTTGAACTCCGACGATCACTTGACTCGTAAAATGCCTCTTCAGTATCGAAAAACTGACTTTCCGAATCTATTTGAGAACAGTCAGGATTTTGCTCGTTCTTACTGCATCTGCCACCGATAATGACTTCCACAAAATCTTCGCTGTTGCTGTTGTTTTTCTTTCTCGTTTTCTTTACTGTTTCTATTTCTCTTTTAGAGTCTTTACCTTTTGTGTTTGAGCACTTTAAGAAATGTGTATCTCTGCTTATGGTTATCCGTTTAGTGTTGGTATTGAGAAGGCGATACGCTTTTGAATTTTGATCGTAGCCAACAAATATTAAGCATTCTGACTTGATATCCCACTTCTTTCGCTTTTCCTTGGGAATGTGTGCGAAGCATCTCTCACCAAAAATCCGGAAGTGCTTGAAGTCTGGTTTATAGCCATGCCAAAGCTCAAATGGTGTTGTTTCAATTGCTCTTGTTGGTAGTCTATTTTGTGTGTAAGTTGCTGTCATTATAGCCTCCGCCCAGAACTCCTTATTTAGTTTGGCATCAATGAGCATGCACCTTGACATTTCAACTAATGATCTGTTTCGCCTTTCAGCAACCCCGTTCTGCTGCGGAGAGAACGCTGCTGTAAATTCAGATTTGATTCCTTGTTCCTTTAGGTATTGTTGCACTTTGTGTCCCACATATTCACCCCCACGGTCGGATCTAAAAATTTTTGGTTTTCGTCCAAATTGCGTTTTCGCTGCCTCGACATATTCCTTAAGTTTGTCAAAAACTTCCCATTTTTGTCGAATCAAGAATGTTGTAATGTACCTGCTGTAATCGTCGATGAAAGTGACTATATACCTGTAACCGCTTGGACTTGCTACTTCCATCGGGCCACATACATCCGTATGTACCAGATCCAGCACAGCATTCGAAACGCTATCCGATTTCTTTGGAAATGGCAACCTTGCAGATTTCCCTTTAATGCAGATCTCGCACGTTTCTTTGACATCACACTCTTGGATTACTATACCTGTACCAATACCCATTGATTTAATTGATTTAATTGCGTTTTCATCTCTATGCCCAAGTTTCCGATGCCATTGGTGAACACAGTTGTCGGTGTGGACTGCAGTAAATGCTCTCTTTGGCTGACGCAAAACATACATCTGAGAAATCAGATCCGCTACTGCAAGTTGTGTACCATCTTTCCAGATCTTGCATATTTTGTCCATAAATTCTATTTTGCAACCTTTTTCTACCAAGCATGGCACTGAAAGCAAATTTCCTTTCATTTTTGGAATGAACAAAACATTTTCAATTGTGGCAGTAGCCTGAGAATTTTGATTGTTAATCAAATCTATTTTGCACGTGCCTTTTCCTTCCGAAAAGATCTCACTCCCGTCTCCAATAAAAACTTTTTCCTTGACAGATGGATCAAAACTAATGAAAAAATTGTTAACATTCGTTATGTGGCACGTTGCACCAGAATCTAAAATCCATCCCGAAATACTTCCCGTAGATGTTAAAAGACTAAAATGATCCGAGGATTTCGTTACAAAGTTTGCATGCTTCTTTTTATTTTTCCACTGTTGGTACTGACGGCAGTTCTTTTTTAGATGTCCTTTTTGATGGCAAAAATAGCATTCGGTTCCGATGTGATTTGTGGATGGTATGTGCTTGGTAACTTTCATTGCACTTTCGTTGCGTTGCTCTCCACTTGGAATTTCTCTCCGCTTGTATTCTTCCAGAAGTTTGGATTGTACCAAATCAAACGTGAGTTCTGATTCTGTAACTGAACGCGTCTCCAGAGCTGTGATGAGAGTGTCATAACTTCTTGGCAAACTGCTTAACAACATTGCAACACTCCATTGCTCGGATAGTTTTTCCTCTCCGATCGCTGACAGCCGTTCGAATAAGTTCACCATCTCTGCAATGTGCTTCTCTATATCTCCCCCTTCATCTACCTGTAAACTACAAATTTGTCGCATTAGTTGTACTTTATTACTTAAGGTATTCCTTTCGTGATAATTTTTAAGACAATTCCACGCTTCCAACGATGATGTTGCCTTCCTTATATGCTGCAATTGATTATCTTCAACAGACAAAGCTATAGTTGCCCTTGCTTCATCATCCTTTGTACTCCATTTTGAAGTTATTGGGTCTGGCTTTTGTTCTGCTCCGCTAACATAACCCCATAACCCTTCCTTTATCAGCAGCATTTCCATTTTGTATTTCCATACAAAATAATTGTCGCTACCAAGCTTTTTTTATTATAAATCGCGACTCCGCCATTTTTGTATACAACTTATATACTTTACTTTTACTTTTGATATAATGGGTCCTGGGCCCATAACCTGTTGAACCTTTTATTAAAAGAATTTAGATTAATATAATGCAGTAGATCTTTATTGAACAAGCACATGTAGAGAAGTGAAGTTAAGAACGACAAGAGAAATTAATAAAAGATATATTCTAAGTAAAAGAGTGAGACAGAAGGTACTTGAAGATCTATTACAATTTACAAAAGAACAGGATTGTTAGTTATTTAAAAGGCCTGTTTGTTTCTCCAACAGTTTTAACTGTTATAGTTTCTCCCGTGAAGCGCAATCGCACGAGATGTATTTGCGAGTACAGTAATTCGTAGTACTAGCCCAGATGCGACGACTTTTGTTTCAATTAAAATGGATTCTCTTACCATCAAATGTGGCTGCAAGACCTACCTTATTTTACTGGAGATTTGCTTAAAAGCTTATGAGGGTGATTGACATGGCCCAGGAGTTTACATTAGTTTTAATTTCTTTATCATCTTACTTTGTTCCTTCAGCAGCGAACAATTATGCGAAATCAGGAAGAATGCAAAGAGGCAGTCATCTTCCAATATGATCGCAAAGATGTATTGGCCTATATCCCAGACTATGAATGTCAGGAAGATCTGACGCCCTCGTATGTCGTTTTCCAATGGTTTCACTCGACGAAGCACTCATTTTAATAACCAATGGCACACCTAAATTTCTATCTTTCGGGCATTGTAGAGAGTTGTCAATGTTTGACTTTCCATAACCAAATGCAACAAGATTTTGAGCTGAAGAACATGGATCCTATCTGCAATTTCCCAAGAAATTTTGATTCTCACGGAACATTTTGGGCGATCGCTAATATCTCTCTAATATCCTAATATCCTCCGAAAATTACCCACAAAATAAATCGGCTCTATCGAGGTAACCGTGCGTCGTCGGAGCGAAGTTTTCTCCGCAACGCAGTTTTTTCGGAGATTCAATTTTGCCTCGCAGTAGTTGTCGTCGTAAGAAATTTTTCACAAATGCGGCAATCAAAACAACCGATAAATTTCGCATGGGAGATAAGGGGTGTTTACGTGAACCAACATGCTCGACAATATGGCTAGACAACCATCTTGACTGTTATATCTTTCCATTTGACTAAACGCAACACCAACATGGATAGATTTAAAAAAATGTAAAAAACCTGAGTTTTCTCTTAAGCAAATGATTCATTATTTTTTCATTCGGAAAACTTTCTTGACCAGCGAACGTTTTTTCCCACTCTCTCTAATACACTTTTTAACCTATAAGCATTTCAACCTTCTTCCTTTCTTCTCTTCTTCTTCGAGAACTTCGTTCAATTTAAGGAAACTCGGATTCTTCAAACTGCTTTCGTCAAAAGCTACGAAGAAGGAAATTTGGGCATTCGACACATTCAGCCTTATTATGAGTTTCACGTGAACAGCTTTTCGCCCGGAACATTTTTGTTCGCCCGGAATTTTAAAAGCTATTATGAGTTTCACCTGAACAAAAGTCCAAACTTGCAACTTTTCCGCTTTTGTTGTTTACTTGTTCGCCTCACAAAAGTAAGCGAAATAAATTGCTCTCAACGTTTTCACATTTCACGGGGGGAAAAAACTCATAATAAGGGAAATTTTTCAAACATGGAAAATTTTTCCCCCGAAACTCATAATAAGGGAAAAGTGAAATGAGATGTTTTTCGGGGGGAATGATTTCACGTGAAACTCATAATAAGGCTGATTGTAGAATTGAGTTACATCAGTATTTTTGTACATAAGCGCCAAGTTGTGCGTATGTTGTCGAACAAAAGGCCCGTGTAAGTCCCTTATTCATTCACGATCGCTTGAATTTCCGCAAGGTGCTTTCGAGTATCATTGATTTAAATCACTATTATCCAAAAGAAGCACAAATGTTTTTTCACGGGTATCGCCTTTCGCGAGGAATTGACAAGACCTCCGATACTAAAGCGTTTTTTCGATAAGGACCGTTCGGAACCAGCAAAAAATTGTAGGCCCCCCCCCCCCCCCCCCCCCCCCATTCCCTCACAAGGCTGTTGTGAGAAATGCGCTAGACCCAGGGGCTCCTCGTCGCTCTGTTGCGTTACCCTATTAGGGTTATCGGGAATTTTTTTTCCCAAAATCGAAAAACTGGGGTGACATGCTGTAAGTAAAAAGGGCCCCTATTGCGAGTGTCGTTTGGCTGTCGATACACGATGGTTGTCGACAGTCGAGCATCGAAAATGAAATTTGGTATTGCGTATTCTTATTGTTCGATACTTTCAATTTTGAATTCGGTCGTTATCGTCTGTATTTTTGCGTTCGACTATCACTGAAACTAACTCAAATATCAAATTATAGAATTTATTCACTGTGACTACTTTTATTATTCACAGTTAACAGATATCCTTGTCGATAGAGATACGCAATACAAAAAAGACTCTTGTCGCATCGAATGTTAGACGACACTCCCAATAAGGGCCAAAGGTTTGTGCGAACGATTTGCAATGTCTTTCCTATTGAAAAACGTTTGATCGCTTTCGTTTCGCTTTTTATAGAATCTGTCGCCTGATATCGGGAGCTTCTTTTCGAAATTGGGAATAAAAATTCCTACATACCGGGAACTCATTTATTATGGGAAATGTGTTTTTCCTTGCAAAAAACTTGTTCCCATAAGAAAAAAAATCCGTGGAGGGTTCTCGATAGTAGGAACTTATTCCCGGGAAGGGAAACATTTTTTGGGAAAAATATTTCCCAAGGAATTCCCGATAAGACTGATTGTGTTTTTCCATGCAAAAAACTGTTCCCACAAGAAAAATTCCGTGGGGCATTCCCGATAGTAGGAACTTGTTTTCGGGAAGGGAAACATTTCTTGGGGGAAATATTTCCCAGGGATTCCCGATAAGGCTGCATATTAGGGCCCTATTATCAATAACCGTCACACTCACACACATAAAAATGTCTATTTAAATTTGGGAATAATCGTACAAGGCGAGTTATGATTACAATGGATTGAAAAACATCACCCTACTAAGCGATTCCACCCCCATCGGAATTGAACCAAAAAAAAGATCAATAGTTTCTGTGCATCTTTATCACAAACTTTTTTCTATTTAAGTATAAACCAACTCAATCATATGCCCTGCCAGCCTATCTCAACCACATATCCTTATGGAACTCATATAAATAACAACAAATCAGCTCACCTCGAATTTCCGTCCAATGGAAAGCAAATCTTCCACTATTTTTTTTTTTCCTTCTCATTTATTTAAGTAAAGAAAATTGTTCTTAAAATCATAAAAAAAATATGCACACATATTTTATCAATGCTGGTTACAGTTAAACGGTTTTTTGTTTGTAGTATTAATTGTTTGTTTTTGTTTTTTATTGATCAACTTCGAAAATCGGTTCCATATGCTTTTTCTTTTTTTTATCCAGAGTTCTCTCTCAACAAAGCATTCAAGTTATTACACAAATATTCTATTATGTCTGCCTTTGTTTTGGTTGCTTGTGTTTTATGTTCTTATGTTAAATAGAAAAAATGTATCTTAATTCTTTTTTTTTTGTTTTGTTGTATGTTTTTCATTGATTAAATTTTGGTATGTGCTACCACATATTACTAAAAAAAAAAAAACTGTCTGTACTTATTTTTCCGCATTAATCATATATATATTTATATATATAGCTTGCTTTTTTACTATTTTCGTAAATTATAAACTGTTAATTTTTTGTTTAATGTAATTGTTGTAATAATTAATAAATGCAGTATTTCGCGACGGCAAAAAAAATCTACTTCTGTGTGACATTAATTTAATCATGTACTTTTTTTTAAGTTTTCTTCTTCTTTGAAATGTATGAATTAAGTTTATTTTATTTGCTTTTTTAAATACTTTCTAATTAAATACAATATATATATAAATATATATAATTAGTTATATATATAAATATAATTAATAATTCATTGTATCTTTGCATGACAACAATGCGATGTTCTTTTTTTTAAATTTGAATTAATGTTATTCACGTTTTTAGCTCTTATTTAAAAAAAAAATTACTTTGAAGCAGAATGTAAAAATTTCTTATAAATTAAAAACAAAACGAAAACAATAAAAAAAAATATATATATTAAAAATAGTATTACTTTTAATTTCTTGTTATTGTGTTATTTAATATTGGAATATGTAGTAAACAAAATTTAACGTTACAAGGGCTGTTAATTATATCATGTATGTTGTGTGTGTTTGTGTGTGTGAGTGTGTAAGTAACTTTTATATGAGTTAAAATAATATTAAAACTTTGGAACTCATCATGACATTGAATTATCGTGTAAAATTAAGAGAAATAGAAAAAAATATATTTATATGAAGAATTTAATAATGCTTTAAAGTCTAAGGTCGGATGTGTTTCAATTTGAATGGAAGAAAGGAGGGAGTAAAAGAGGATGCAACAAATGTTTATCGATTTGAATTATATACTTTATTTATTATAATTGATTTCCATCTAAAGAAAAAAGTATAAAGTATTATATTGAGTGGGGGGTGCTTTTTGCTGTGTTGTTGTTGATTTTTTTTTTTAATACAAAGACGAAACAATACACTTATAATTTATATTTCTTATATGTATATTATTTTTTTTATATTTTTTAGATTCCTTAAAATTAAAGTTGTTGTTTTGTGTGTGTTTTTATTGATGTTTATTTTATATATTTTTTTTATATTTTTATGCCATTTTCACACAATTTAATGGTACATAAATTACGACACGTCCTGGTCTTCAACATCTTGAATTTGTTCTTTTTGCTCGCCTTCGCCTGTAAGAGAAAAATACGGAGACTTAGTATAGTTTTATTAAACAAAAAAATGTTAAGTATAGAAACATTAGCGCAAATTTATAGTAATTTAAAAAAGACTTAAAATGAGCATAAATGCCAGCTACACCAGTTTGAAATGACACTTGATTCAATTTATAATTCGTTTTAACACTTTTTTAAGAGTCACTCTTAATTTAAAATCAGGTAACCACAATTTAAAGTACTAAAACCTTGCTCTAACTCATCTGACGTTTCTCATTTGCTTGACATTTTCTGTAATTTATTTCCGAACTAATATTATTTATTCTGAACCAAGTATTTACAGACAAAAACTAAACTTTCATTCACAAGTTTCGTTTTTAGACGGTCAGTTCTCAGCTAAGTATTCAGTTCAGTTTTCAGTTCAGTGTGTAAATAGACGTCAGAGTTCGGTGTTCAGTTGAGCTTTTTTTATATTAGAAAAATCAAAGTCAGAAAGAGAACTGATGGGAATTTCATCAGTTGTCAGTTCAGTTATCAGTTCATTTTTAACAGTTTTATTGAAAGCTAACTAAAGGCTCAACTGAAATGAAATCTGTAATTATCGTCTAAAAGGGCCTTTTATGCTTTTTATCAGTCTTGTTTTTAGTTTTTAGGGTCTGTTACTTAACTTCATTTCCATGTACTGTGAAAATGTTGGTAATGTTCACATTTGTTTTAACCAAGTTCATTTTAAAGTTGCCAATATTTTATTAAGTGTTTATAAATCGTCTGTATCGGGTCTTTATTGACCCCATTTTAAAATGATGTTAACTATAACCGGAACTTACTCTTAAAAACGCTCTGGCTATAAATTTGCGCTATTAACTTCAACCATAATTATTATTATTATTATTATTTTCTCGCCCATCTTATGGACAAACTTGATGATAGATATTCTTATAGTTCACATATTGATCATTACTTCACTAGATATTGATTAATTTGGAAGGGCGTTCGTCAATTCGGCCGGCAAGGGGTGGCCATGGCGTAATGATCAAAATGTCTGTGGGAGGTGTACAAAAGTTCAAATTCCGGAAACAGCAAAGAAAAATACTGTTTCCATGGGCATCGCCTTTCGCGAGGGTTTGACATGTCCTCCGGGAGTTATGTCACAACACACTGTCATGAAAAATGGAATCAGCCTAAAATTGAATTTTCTAGAAATGCGTTAGGCCTCGAGATTCACACAGCGTTGCTGCACTAACCCATTTGTTTATTTATTTCGACAGGTGTACCCGTGGAGTAATTATTAGCATGTATTATACGCGGGAGATCAATTTTCGAGTCCCAGAAACATCCAGTCCTATTTTCATGGGTATAACTTTTGGTGAAGAATTACCAAGGCCTCCTTTTTGCAATAAGCTCTTTAGAAATGAAAAAAATTGCAGACTCCCCTCATTGCTTACAAACTATGGCTGTGTAAAATGTGCTCGTTCGGTCCACTGTCTTTTTTTTATTTGTTTTCCACATGGAATCCACTTGCTTTTCTGAGAAGGGGTATTCCACTTGAATTCATTGCTATTTATTATTCACACTTATTCTTATCAGCCATTTTAACTAACTGACACTTACATCTCATTTTTACAACACTGTTTACCTGACAAAATTTTAGATGTCAGAAACAATTGACATGTTTTTTTGGTCCTCGTGAATACAAAAATTTTTGCCAAAAACCACAGAGGAGATACAACATACAACAAGAGGCCAAACCACACACACACCACTGCATCTGTTCTCGAACTGAATTCACAAATACCGAAAATAAAGTAGTGTTAGTAGTTTCACTAACACAACTTTATTTTCATCTGAATACGTGTATCACAGATAGATCTCGTGTTACAAAAGCAACAATGTAAAAAAATGGAAGTTCCGGACAAGACAAGTAATGGTGTTCTTTCTTGTTCTTTATTCCTCTATGCCAGAAACAAAGAAAAACATTTTTTTGTATGATTTTCGTCGTCAGTCGTGCTTTCGCAAGCATTGAACGTGCTGCAAAATTGTAAGTGAGGCTATGAACGGATAGATTTTTGAATTCTTAAAAAATTATTGAAACTATTTATTGAGGTTTTTCTAGTCCTGTCGCTTTAGAAAATGAATGCCACATAATCAAGGAAACATACATTTACATTAGATGCCATGAAACTACGTTTTACTGCGTGAACATAATGATTCACAGCCGCATAAGGAGCCGCGAAGTTTTAAGTACACGTGAATACAATGATGTATACAGAACAACGCAAGCCGGAGCCGCACAAGTTAACTTTATTTTAACTTGCGGCTGCGGCTGCGTCTGAAGTTTATTTTTTTTTGACGCAGTTAAGCTCATATCGAAAATTGAAGTATAAGTTGATTTACTACGTGAGCAAACGCAACCGCTGCCGCAGCCGCAAGAGTTATAATAAAGTTAACTTGTGCGGCTCAGGCTTGCGTTGTTACATCTGTATTCACGTGTATCCTCCGTATGCGGCTGTGAATCATTGTAATCACGCAGTTAGACAGAATTATACCTTTCGTCTAGTTTATAAGTGATGTAATTACTCAGCTTTGCCGAGTGAAAATGGAGGAACAACTGTTTTTATTAGAAACACAAACACTTGGAAACTAGATTTTAAGCTGACATTGGACATTGAAATCCAAGTTGGTTTAGATTGAGTTGTATTCTTAACGCCAAATCCTCTTCTCTTGGTGATAAGTGGTGTAAAAGCCCTCAGTTTATACATCTATTGATTCTATAGAAACACACTTAAAACTACAAAAGCAAGTTTTGCAAAATTCGTACTAAGCAATTGCAAGATGCTGAATTGAAGCTCTCATGTTAAGTTAGGTTATGCAAATAAATTTACACTATATTCATAGGGTTTCGCAACAGAGCGGAGAGCCCTGGGTCAAAGCGCCATTCTCACTACCATGCCTTGTTAGGGAATGGAGATGACCTTCTCAGCCGGTTCCAAATCCAAACGGCTAATAAAGAAGTATTCGAGAAAGCGCTTTTCATAGTAATGAATTTACTATCGAAGGACTTCCAATTCCTCTTGAAATGTGATACCCGTGAAAAAATATTTTTTTGGTTTTTTGTTGGGATTGGACTTTGTATATATAATTTCTATAGTAATATCACTTTCCAATATTTTTTATTAACATTGTTCGTCACTAGGGTGCGCCAACTCCGGCGGAGAAAAAGGAATCAGCTGTTATGCTCATGGTGGAATGTATCACTTTAGGTGAGCATTTTCTATGGGTTAGAAAGTAATGCATATATGATGAAATTTAAACGTTGTTATTTGCTTCCTACTCTTACATATTTGACTTGAAAAATAGGCTTGTGGAACACATTGGAAATTTTGTGGACCACTTTCGACTTCCAAGCTCCGAAAAAAATATTGGAAAGTGATAGTACTATAAGATATATATACAAAGGATTGAACCACGAACTTCCCGCTACGCCACGGGCACCACATTCAAATTTGCAAGGGAAAAGAACCTGTTGCTCTTCGGATAAAATCTGCTTCATTATATTTTTACCATTTTGGTACCACGTCGACCATCACAAAAATTGGGCATAATTAAATCTTAAAATTCAGCCAAACACTTTCACTAAATCATGCCATAAAACCGGAGAGAATTATTGCTGTTGTTGAATATTTATCAACAAACGACTTTAGGCAAACCTTCCCAGAAGAAAAATTTTGAATTAGTGAGAATTCAGCAATTTAGGACTGAGCACCCTCTTATATTCCGCCCCATTTAACAGACTTCGGTATAGTGCACAAGTCAGGAGTGGTCGTCATGAGTGATAGTGGATGAGCCAAAGTTATTGTTAGCATCAAATTGTAGATCACATTCTATGCCCCGCGAGTTAGACTTAAAAAAATGTTTTAGATCACTACCCTCCACTATATTGTTGTTGCAGCTCGCCTTTATTATATTTTACTTAAAACAAAACTTACCATCAGCCTGCATATCGGACGTCCATAGTGTAAGATTGTCCCTTAAAAGCTGCATAATAAGCGTTGAGTCTTTGTAGCTTTCTTCGCTAAGTGTATCCAGCTCAGCGATGGCATCATCGAACGCTGCTTTCGCCAGTCTGCAGGCACGGTCCGGCGAGTTCAAAATTTCATAGTAAAACACCTTATAAGAACAAAGAAAAAGAAAAAAACTCAATGTTTTTCATAATCTGTGTAATTTTTTTTCTTTAACTTACGGAGAAGTTAAGAGCTAATCCCAACCGAATTGGATGTGTTGGAGGAAGATCGTTCATGGCGATATCGCTGGCAGCCTTATAGGCAATCAGTGAATTCTCAGCGGCATCCTTACGATCTGATCCGGTTGCGAATTCAGCCAAATAACGATGATAATCTCCCTTCATTTTATAGTAGAATACTTTACTTTCGCCACTTGTGGCACATGGAATGAGATGTTTCTCCAGTACATTCAAAATATCCGAACAGATGTCGCGCAATTCTTTTTCCACTTGACCGCGATAAGTTTTAATCATTTCCAGCTTCTCTTCAGCTCCTTTATTTTCCTCCTTCTGTTCAATTGAGGTGATTATCCGCCATGAGGCACGACGAGCGCCAATCACATTTTTATATGCGACCGATAGAAGGTTTCTTTCCTCTACGGTAAGTTCAACATCCATAGATGCGACTTTCTTCATGGCCTCAACCATTTCTATTAAAATTTAATGAAAACAAATGTGATTATTAAATAAAGAAATCAAATATCTCTGGAAAGAGAGGAGTTTTGGGGATGAAATTACATTTTCCTATGGAATATCTTAGAAGATACATGTTTGGTTTTGTTCATTGAAATAAACTCTGCTTCCAATGATTAAGCTACTGAATTTTTACATAATAATGTTCGTTGTTTAGCTACCAAATATTATCGCCAGCGCAATAATGTACGGCAATTAGATAAACAAATAACAGTTAAAACAAACAAAAAAAAATTGAAACTGAGTCTTAAAGTGAAACTTACGTGGTATATCTATGCTTACGTTATGCGTTCCGTGAACGCCAAGTTCATTTTTTCTCTAGGCTATCACACTATTGCGCACATCACCTGCTATTATCATTCGTACAAACATTCAAGAGTTTAGTAATCTGTTGTTTGCAGATGAAGTAAAAACTTTATCTAATTTATTCAAATACATACAAATCTACTTCGCTAACTGTTTCAATAAAAACAAACTGTTTAGAATACAATTTCAGTAGAATATCTCATCCCTACAAGAAGTATAAGTTCCAAAGGACATGGATTGCGATTTTGTGCGGCAATGAGTGCTGTGATTTTATCGAATCGATTGTGTGTATGAACTTTGGTGAACTCATCAAAGTTTAGGTTGATCAAATCTGAAAACAGCTCTAACCACTCCAAAATATTAATACACTCGTTTCAGAAGTCTTGAAATCATATTTAGGCTATGAAAATATGCAAGAAATAGCGTAGAATATTAAAAAATTTGTAGAATCCGAGTAGTGTGCAACGGTACTGTACATCCTCCCTTTGATTTTTGAATTTATTTCTCAAATACTCCAACTTGAAAATAAAAGAGGGATGATTTGAAATCGGATGAACATTGTTATCACAAAAAAGGGAAAGGAACGAAAGCAAACTTTTTAAGCCTTTAAGCCCCTATTCAGTAAAATTTTTCATATGTTTAAGTTAGGGAAGTTGTATACAAACGCTTTGTTAAGTGTTGTAAATATGACTTTTTTATCTAATCAGATTCGAAAAAATTGAGGCTCGAGTATCGAATCCCAGCAAGTGCTTTCTCGATTAAACGTTCGTAATCAACAAAAAATGTAGGTCCCCTTGCATTTTCTCACAAGACATAGAGAAATTTGCTAAGTCGCAGGGCTCCTGCTCTGATGCGTCAAACTTTCGATCAAGTTTTCGTCAATAAACTCAGAAATGTAATGCCTCCATTTTACTGCCAACGCCATATTTTTCTTCTTTATGGCATGTTTTTCTGTAATATCCCAAAAGCAAAATAGATCAACATCTGATGTTGTTACAATACGCTGAAGACGAAATGCTACTGAAATGGGGCACTAAGCAATGACCCCAAGAAGCATACCAACAAAAATGCAGACCAAAAGGACCACACAGGCTCCATATATCAATTCGATAAACACCTTTGGGCGAGTATACGCTATGCAGAATTGCACCAATCGGCAAATGCTGATTGGCAATACCGATTCAGCGTGGAACCTATCGAGTTTCCTACCTACCAACAACAAAGGTATTGCCATTTACAATCAAAAAAAGCACATTTGTGTAGGTTTTATTTATTTTCTCCTTGGTTTTTATGCCTCTAAAGCACGGGTTACACAGGGCTGACTTGCAGCCGCTTCTTACCAGCGGCTGGCATGGCAGAGGCATTTAATTTCAGCCCGATCACACTCTTCGCCAGCTTCCATCAGCAAATCGTAAACAAATTGGTTCTTGGCTTTTATATTTAATATTTAAATAAGTTAGAAATATTAGCAACAAATTTTAAAAGAAAAATTTACTAAAAGCCGCAGTTAAATACTCGCCAGCTGGCAGCGAGTGTGGTGGATTTCGTGGTCACACAAAGCTGATCAGTGGCTGGCAGTAGCGGCTACTCGATTCGCCGCTGACAATCAGCGGTGTGAGACCCGTACTTAAGACGTTTACAAAACATTGCTGTATTTTCAAAATATTAAAAAAAATGTTCCACAGTTTGCACAAATAAGTTCAACCGTTTTATTAAATTAAAAGACTTTAAAAGTGCTTTTTATGTGGAAAACTGACCATTCACAAGCACATCACAAAAGCACTTTTTGTTTGCCTTTAAAAAAAAGTACTTTCGTGAATCTTGATTCACGCACTTTTAGACAAACAGACACCTTTGACGTTTGCATATCAGGCTTTGAGTTTGAAATGAAAAAAGTGATTTGGGAATTGATTGATTGAAAACATTTTTACCCAGTTAAAATATTTGCCCCATTTTTAAAATCGATAGCGAATATGATAAACGACGTTTCGCTGTGTACTGTGTACCTTTTTTAGGTTCATTCGTTGAACTTTACCCCAGAGTTCATCCCTGAGTTGTCAAATAAAAAATTGGTTTTTGGTTATCAAAAAACGCTAGACCACGAAATCACCAAACATCCCTGTCAATTGAAGAAAAATGCATGCCATTTGACAGCCCTTTTGGTTACCTGAACTTGGCCCAACAAAAACCTAGTGCAACTTTTACTGAGGAAAAATCCTGGGCTCAAAAGATGATTTTTTTAACTTTGTGGGGATATGCACTTTGCATAGTCTCATAAAATTTATAACAGAAAATGGCCCCTACTACAAGTTGCGACGTAACGGACTAAGAATGCCAAAAAGATAGCTATGAAACTTGTCACTGTTGATAAAATACCGGGCCCAACACATTTATGAGGAAGATATTTTTAGTCCTTTCTATTTGGCATTCGTAGTACGAAATTGTTGCGGCGGACCTTGCGATAGGGGTGAATATGGCTTTATTAGAAAATAAGTAAAAGTAACTGACGCCTTCTTTAAAAACCAAACTTTTGAAGTTAGACCAAAACTTTGATATGTTTCTTGTTTAGTTCAACTGTTATTTTCAATGGGCAATATATTATATGTAAGTAAGGTAAGTGACCGGATCGATAAAAAAGATGTGTATGTACCTGAAATCTCATAATTTCTAGTTTACCGACACTCAACGTGAACAATTACAAAAATGTTTTTAATTTCTCGTCATTAAAAACTAACCTTGTATGGTGTACACATATGTACATACATATCTATGTGTTACGTACATAAAACTGAAATAAAATGGCATACCTACACATTTTTGCAATGTTTTTTTCATTGAAAAAACTTTTCGACAATTCAAAAAAAAAACTGACAAAAGGAGTCATTGTCAGTGAAAAGAGGAGAGTGGGACTGTTGTTGCATTCGTTTCAATACGACGTTGAATATATTTTTAACAATAGATGAAGCATGTCTCACCCCCATACTCTTGAGTTTAAAAACCAATTCTATAGAACAGTGAACAGTTATTTATTTTTCTATAGAACAGTTTTCAATTCCAATTTGAGCTTAAGCAAGGTTGAATGCAAAAAACAAGGTCATCAGTTTTTTTTTTTTTTCATTATTCTTATTCCATTTTGAGGTTCAATCATGGGGGAATTAAATAATGTATGTATTCATAGAAAAGGGTGAAACCACCATACATTACACTCTATAGATACTGCACTTTCCTTGCGTGATACAATTGAGAATCAAGGCGCGGTGACTCAACTTTTCAAAAAATAAACTTTTGTGTCAACTAACAAAATGTTTACCCACGCATTGCGACCTGCTTAAATATTGATTGTAATTAACAAATTGAGATAAACGGTGTGCATATACTTTACCACGACACTATCTTTAATTTGCATGATTTGAATATGAGGTTCATGAGGTGTTTTATCCTATTTACAACCTTTACAACCTTAGATGTTTATTATATTATTCTTTAAAAAGAAAAAAAAACATTTAGTTTATTCCCTTCAAACAGCTAATGGACCAAGACATCAAACGTCAGTTACACACCATTCAGGCGTCAGTCAGTCTTGGCATTTATATTTTTCTTTTTTTTAATCAGATTTAATGAGATATAAAATCAATTTTCCTTGTCCTTTTCGGTTTGCCTTTCATAAAATGGAACATCCCTCGTTTTGAGAAGGAACAAAAAGAAAAATTTACTGTGTAGTCCCTTGAAGAGCTTTAGTAAATTAATTTGTAATGGCATTTACTTTTCAAAAGGAAAAGCTTGTTGTTGAGAGTTTTTAAAGAATAGCAAATTTAAGTCTTTGTAAACTTTATCGTGCTCATTTGAGCAAACATTAAATTACATAATAGCATAGAAATAATACGCAAACAAAATTCGCGAGTCTTTTATAAAAAAAGTTTGAAAATGTACATTCATAGTTCTGCCCTCAGAGTGTTTTTGTACGGATGAGTTCGAGAATAATTTTGTATTGACATTCCTAGTTTAAATCTGTGAACTAGAGCAGCCTTTTCTTAAGTCAGCATCACCCAATCAGTGACCGCAGGCAGATGTGACGACATTGAACAAAAAAAAAGACGTCATTACGGTGCGTAGTATGATAGCCAGTATTGAGACGGCAATGGAGGTAGTTAGTGAACTGGCGTGTTCGCTGGTCATTTCATATCACATAAGTGGCTTACGTCAAAAATAGCAAGTACGATAGTAAGAGCTTACACGTACATAGTTTGTTTGTGAAGTTATCTTTCGTTGCTAGTCAGATTGAGTGCAATACCGTACTCAACCCGAACGTTTCGCAACAACAATTTAACTTGTAGCGAAACGTTCGGGTGAGTATAGTATTGCACTCATTTAATAATACGCGGCTAATACGGAATTTTAAACTTCAAAGAGTTCTAAATGTCTTGCAAGACACTTAATTACGAAGATGTTTTAAGTCTTTTACAATTGGCATTCGTAGTGCGCAATCGTTACGACGGGCCTACTGATAGGAGTAAATTTTTATAAACGAATAAATATCAATTGGTTTTGCGTTACAGACAGCTAAGTATGTTGGTTGTCATCGGATCTAAAGTACAAAGAAAAAAGTAGAAAGTAACCCTACTTTACCTAGTTGCATACATCATATTCGTTGTTAATGATATGAATCACCTTTGTACGTAAAAGCAAATTGACTTCAACAGTATTCCGCTCGATATCACGGACAACTCGTCACAACGTTCCAGTCATGTGTCATGTCACAACTTTCCACCTAATACTCAAATTATGGTGTAGTCCTCGGAGGTCATTTTGTGAGTTGTCAATTTAGGGCAGAATCGTGCTGTTAACTTGATATAGGCAAATTTAAAATAAAGAATCGGAACAATTAGGTCTGTTTCTTTACTTTGTACGCAGAAATTCAAAATCTATGATTTTTAAGGAGTGGGGGTAAGATTGGTAAAATTCTCTCCAAAAGACAAGCACAAAGTAAAGAAACTCGTTAAGCAAAACATTCGCAGAAACGCTTGAAAAAAACATGTGTTTGATAGTTGTTGTATTTGTTATGGCTGTGCAGGATTTCTATTCACAGGAATTTTGGTAGCAAAAATTCACAGGGTAGGGAAATTTTTACTCTCTCATGAGTATTCTCTTTTGTCCACAACTACGAAAAATCGATTTGATGAACTAGGATTTGACTGATTTTCGGAGAATTTTGGTGCATTTCGTGATAATTTTCGGTAAAGAAACAGACAAGAAACAGATATGCAAAGTGCAACTTTGAAATAATCATTTTTCTTGTCATAGCAAATGAATCGGATAATCACAA
Organism: Melanostoma mellinum; assembly: GCA_914767635.1. Taxonomy (NCBI): domain Eukaryota; kingdom Metazoa; phylum Arthropoda; class Insecta; order Diptera; family Syrphidae; genus Melanostoma; species Melanostoma mellinum. Next base: position 179,189,633 of record OU612060.1, read on the forward strand.
ACGCACGCAAACTGTGACAAATTATATGTGGGGTTGGATAACACAGTATCCAAAAAAGTAACAAACTTGTCTGTATTCTCAGCGTTGCAAAGTTAGAAAATGGTTTACGAGCAAATGCGGATTGTGTGAATAAGGTGATCAATGCAATCAATCAACTGCCGCAAATGATGACGTATGTACTTGAAGGACAAACTGAAAACTTTGCAGCTTTTACATGCCGTCCTGCTAGCTGTTAAAATATCAATGAAAAAAATATTCACACTTTCTTCCAAAGACCAAAAAGAAGCTTTAAACCCCAAGAGTTGCATAACCCGATTAAAAAAAACTTCACAAATTACTGTTGTGACCCAGCAGATGAGAAACATATCACAATTTAAGTACATTACGGAGTACATAGATTGGAAACTTTAATTAGCAGATCTTCAATTCACTCTAAAATGTTTTCTCAAAAAGTGGATTAGGTATGAAGTGAATTACTAGTGTCAAGCAGTTAATTTGGAGAGATATGACCCTTCGCTCCGAGGACGAAGAAGGATTAGCAGTAAAGCTTGAAGGTAATTTGTTCAGAATTTTTTTTTTTTTTTTTGGAGTGGTGCAGTGACAATAATTCAATAAACAATGCCTTTTATCTATAAAATTTTCTACTACAAAACTAGTATTTTTTTGGATTTATAGGTAAATTGAATAATTAAACATATTTTTTCCACTGAAAACGCATTCAACTCACCACCTGTCACTTTTTTAAGGGGGAGGCTAATACTAAAGACCAAATGCAGGCTAATTGTTCTACCAGAGTTGCAACCCTCTTTTTTGTGCTGTGGATGCAAATAAGGTGGTTGTAATTTCATTTTTAACCTCTTGGGCGGCATGAAAATGAAATTGTGACTGAAAGAAAATTAGATGACATTCTTTGGCATCTTAACATCGCTGTAACAAATTTCAATTACAAAAGTCGACGAAAATGTTGAGAAGGAGTGAAATAATTTTAGAAGATTTGTAGTGATGAAGTAGATTTAGGCTACTATAATCACCTTTACCACATTTCTGTATTAAAGAAAAGGAACGGTCCGTATTACGGAAAACGAAACTACCGCCAAAAGCAGTCGTAAATGATAGCCGGGTACCGTCCAACGAAAAAAAAAACCAAAAACAAAAAGTTAGGAGCGAAACGAAGTTTCTTTTTAATTATAAAGTTGCAAGAATTATTCTAAAAAGACTACATAACTGGCAAAGCTTAGAAGTTATGGAGACTACAATGGGTGAAACATGCAGAACGGATGAACATCAATGCGGCTGTCTAAGAAGCCCTCAAGCGACTCTAAGAGCCCGGCTGAGCAGCGGAGCGGCAAAAATTGGAACAAAATTGAAAGCAGAGCAGCAGAGCGATGTCGCTCAGGGTTCAATTTTGTTGTTGTGTGCCTTCGAGTCCAAAAGTGGAGAGAGCTCGTCCGAAATCGAAATTATTGGCGAAAGATGTTGGTTGAGGCCGAGGTTCACCCCGAACTGTAATCCGTAGGTACCTTAGTAAGCAAAAACGGACCTTGCTGAACAAATTCAAATAAAATAAATATAGGGGCCATCATACCTTGTGGAGAAATAGAGGGGACTTACAAGCGCTTTTTATATGTTGACTTTTGGACTTGTGGCGAACCTATTTTCTCCTTTTCAAGTCTTAGAGCTGGGAGCAAATTTTTGAACCAAAAATTATGTACATATACAGAGTTTTCCATTGGGGACTATCCATTTTGTTTCTTTAATGTAAACGCGCCCTTAAGGTCTTTTGACATTCTGTAAACGTCAGATTGCTCATTAAGGTATACCATTTCATCATGAGTGAGTTACACGGATCAACAACGTTTCCAAATTATTAAAGCGTACTATCAAAATTTTGAGTCAGTCGCTGCAACTTTAAGAGCGCTAACTCCGATTTTTGGTCGTTATAATCGTTCCACCCGTGCCGCAATTCTTAGTTTAGTGCACAAATTTGAATCCACGTTTTTGCTGCACAATGTTCCCGTGCCAGTGAGACAAAGATTAGGACGGAGTGCTGAAAATATCGCGGCCGTAAGTGCATCCGTTCAGAACGACCCAAATCAGTCAATTCCACGTCGTTCACAGGAATTGGGCATCGCACAAACCACATTGTGGCGTTTTTTTGGCGTCAGTTGCGTGGAATGGATATTAGTGACATGTGGTTCCAGCAGGATGGAGCTACAGCCCATACAGCTCATGCAACCATCAACATTTTGAAGAGGAAATTTGGTCAACGTGTTATCTCAAGAAATGGACCGATCAATTGGTCGCCGCGCTTGTGTGGTTTGACACCTTTGGATTTCTTTCTTTGGGGCTATGTCAAGTCGTTGGTCTACGCCAATCAGCCAGAGACTTTGGAGGAGCTTCAAGTCAATATTGAACGCGAAATTGCCGCAATACCAGTCGATATGTGCGAGAGAGTGGTCGAAAATTGGGTTCAACGTATCGATCGCTGCAAGCGCGCCCGTGGAGGACATATGAACGAAATAGAGTTCCATTTGTAATGGAATGGTATTGGGTGTACTTTAATATGAAATAAATGTTTTTTTGATATCTCAAATGGCTGGCGTTTTTATTTAAAAAATAAAATGGATAGCTCTTAATGGAAAACACTGTACATAAATGAGTAGATATACGCACCATTATATCAAATTCAACCGTTCGGCAGTTTTTTTTTCAGTCGGGTGCGGGAGTTGGCGTTCGAAAATGCTAATTTTCGCAGATTTTGAGGTCGAAATGATGACCACATAAATCATACGACAAAAAATCAGAAAAATTTCTCTGACTATAAAAAAGTTGCATGTCTCTTCACTGCCTTCAATTTCATAAAATCTTTTTAAATACTGATTTACTATTTTCATTTCGCCGTTTTGTAACCTTTCGTATTTTTACCCAACAGCTGATTCTCAAACGTCAAACTAGCTTTGTAGCTAAAATTTTTACACTACTTTGGGAGGAGGGTAAATTTCAACTCGTTTCGTAATTGCTTCTAACCAATCAGAGGAGTTCACTACGTAGTGACTACAAATGTGATTGCGCCCATTTTAACATTTTTTCAAATGCAATTTTCAGCTTAAAATACTGATAACTTTTTCCTATCACATGTAACCTAGGAAATGGTACCAGAATATCAGAAAAATGCCGCTTATCAACAAAAAGTGTGTGCCAGACGATTTGGTTTCAGTCCACTGCTTGCCAGACGCATATTAACTTTAGCCTATTTATCAAATTAAATGAAAATCAAAAATTTCATTTTAACGAAATACATACTCACCCCTATCATGAAATCCATTCGGACAAATCCCCGAGTGAAAAATCACGATACGAATCCCGACAAAAAGCAATCACAAATTCCGAACGAATTCGAAAAAAGCATTGCCTGATTGAAAAAATGAGTGTCCATTTTCGAAGTCAGCTGTCCTATGTCAAAATAAATACTCGAAGCAATAGAAAAAAAAATCCCTTAACTTTTCCCAAACACATTTTTTACCGATTTTTATTTTCTAGTAAAAATTGATTTATTTGCACTTTTTGAGCTTAGAACAAGTAATAATAGATCTGTATCATTGATCAAATCTTAAATGTTATATGAAATAAACAATTTTACTGTCGAATATAATCAAATATTTTCTTCATCAAGTTGTAAATTCCCAAAAGAGCAATTTTGTTACGTGGTCCCTGAGTACTTTCCAATCTGTCAAACACAAATTCATTCACTTGTGTTTTTTAACAAACCATAAAATAATTTGTGAAATCCAAGCTTTTTCCGTATAAAATTCAAGTGTTGTTTTGAGTGCTAACAGATTAAAAAAGTAATTTAACAATCATACGACTGGTATTTAAACCAATTTAAACACTCCAAGTTTCAATTTCGCTTAAATTTGGAAACGGGCGTAACAAAGACAGTCATTTGAAAAAATGTAATTTCTTTCGGAAAGAATTTTATTCATTGATATGTGTTTATAAATATAACCAATATTCTTAAAGGGTGAAAACAACAAACAAACAACCAACAGGCTGTATGAAATGTTATCCTGTAATCCAGACATAACAAAAGGATACACTAAACATCCAAAAGAGGAAGTTAATGACCACTGGGAGGAAATAAAAACAGAGCTGGATCTAATTTAATTTACGAGATTTTTTTTGTTTTTGTTGTTTTTTCTTAAGCAGAATTATATTTTGTAAAATTGTTTCATATAAATGCGTTTTTTCATGTTTTTACAAATGGATTTTACCTATGGCTCTACGCTCTACGACAGAAGAAACTTGTCGTAGAAAAGGACGTAATATTTCCGTTTCATTCGGAATTAGTGATACAAAAATACGAATTTCGAAGTTCGTTCCACTCCGAATGGATTATGTGATAGCAACATCGGGAAACTTAAGACTTTTTTCGATTACGATGGAATCTGTGATAGGGCTGACTATCATCTTAGTTTTCAAATAATTGTTCAATGGTTTCTGGGGCTGCAACTCTGGTAAACCATTTCAGTTTGACCATCATGTCGCTTTTAATGGCATAAACTTACTGGGTATCGAAGAAATTGCCAATTTTTTGCAAAATGCGATATCTGTGAAAAAACATTTAAACATTTTGTTTTCTTTTGGGATTTCCTCCGTAACAGACAGCAAACCATTATTGCACGGGCTGCACTAAAACCTGGAATCTTTGTAGGTAGATTGCATAACGAAAATCAGGGGAAAAAAAACGGAAAAGAGTAACTGAATATATTCTGAGACGGATAGGTTAATACGAAATTCTTCCGAAAGAAGATAAGACAGTAAGGACGAAGTTTTTTCCAAGGTCGAATTCCCTAGTTCAATTTTCCTACAACAAAGACCCATTTTCCTACAACCAAGACCGTAAATTGCTCCTGTTGATAATTTTCATTTTTTTGCGCACTTGGAGGAAACTGACAAGAAATTTCAAATTGAAGTGTCCTCTCACCCTACCCTCACACCGTTTTCTAGCTTATTTTGAAACCCAGCCAAATCAAACTTCAAAGCACAAGACCAAAGAGAATGATATTAAAATCAAAATTCTATTATAAATAATTGAATTACAGCCATTTTCAACATCAAACCATCCAGTGGTTTTTGGTTTATTTTTTTTAAATGTAAGTAGGTAGGTAGGTACCTAGTCATTTATACAGACACAATCTTCCTGGTATTGTAAATTTTGATTAAGGCAGTGTTATCAAGTTTTTTTTTTTTTCATTTGAGGGTTGTCATCAAAAACAACGATTAGTCAGACTTTATTTTCCCTCATTCGTAATCATTGTTTTATCAAAAATTCCTTAAAAAAGTGTGTTTGGTTGCTACCAAGGTAACTTACGAACACACAAATCAAACAGCATCAATGTTCCGTGGGTTATTTATAAGAACAGCATTACAAATATTTTTGAGTAATATATTTCACAAGTTGCCTTGACAATGCAAAAATAACAAGACAGTGACTAATTCAGGCATGCATTCATAATTTTCCAACAAGGGGACACAATTTGAGATACATTCAGACCTTAGTATAGATATTGTTTGTCTATTTATTTGCCAAGTTAAGTGGTGCTCTGGCAAATGTAAAGTTCACATTCCAGAATAGCTTTTAAGTTTCTCACAAACAATTCCTTAATAAGTCTAATAATAAAAGGTATTACAGAAAAAAAAAAGACTGGACAAGTAATTGTGAAAATTAGAGAAAAATCAGTCACAATCCCCATTTGTCTAGACAAAGCCATAGACTCCATCCCTTGATTTAGCTCCAGGGGTACCTATGTAGTACGTACTACGTACCACCATAAGCCATTATACTACGAATCTTTTGTTTCTTTGCTTATTTTTTTCTTCTCTATGAAAGTCGTAAGTTCAGGTACATTTTGCATTATATATAGCGCTGCTCTCTACCCACTGGCGGCGCGGCGGGCGGAGGTCATGACAAATAGCGAAATCACCTGAACCAAGATTTAGAAACGATGGGACGGAAGAAAATGGGGGTGGCTTTTCGTAATTAATACAATATGTATACTTCATGCAGAATACAACACTTGCGAAACTAGTCAAACAAAATAGAAATAAAAGCTTCAACAATCATCAACTTTGAATACAAGTTGATGAATAAGAAATTATAGAAGAAATCAATGCCATTTGATATAAGTTCGTGTGTGAATCATTGCGAAAATAAATGAGTTACGATACGACGGCAAAATGTAGGTTCATCGTGGTTTCTGGTTTGATTCAGCAGAGATGGATGAAAGGGATGAATCATTTTTCTTTCTAAACCAAATGAAACGACCGCTAAGCGGCGACGCCGTAACCGGCAAAAGCTATTCACAAGAGAGATAGAGACAAGAAACTCCACGGCACGGCACAGCACGGGCATATAAAGCAAAACCGGGTAAAAGAAAAATCCCCATAGAAAGACAGAAACCGCTGCAAGGAGTTCCTTCTTTTGCTCTCCTGTTCCTCTCCATTATACCACTATGAATTTTACACACAAGTGCGAAGTGCCTCACATAGCAATTGGTGTAGGTAGTTTTTTCTTCTTTTTTTTTTCTTGCATAAGCTCCCTTTTCCTGTTCCTGAAAGCTAGTCAAGGTATAAAAGACGAAGAAATATGATTTGACTTGACGACGAAGACAACAGCCACACATCGGCAAAAGACGCAAAAAAGATACTAATTGTATAAATAATACATTAGTAATAAGAGGGAAACTTCTGTGGAAAATTGCACGCAAAAATGAAAAAGAAATGAAAAACCTGACCCAAAAGACAAAACACACACACCAAAATATAATATGTATACATAGTATTTTGTGTTTGTGTGTACACACGCTGCTTTTCTTGTACTGCTGTGTTGCTGGTTGCTGCTGCCCATGGAAAACTACGTCATGTTTTAGTCCATCTCGCTTATACCAATTTAAATTGAATCTTTGCATCAACTTGTGGGAACGAGAGGATATGACATTTTCAAGTTTAATCAATTTTTCCACACAAAGCCAGCAACTACTGTCAACATAGAAAAGGGTGGATGCGGGGAAAAATCCTTCTCCAGTCACCATCGCATCCATGAAAACTTGAAAACGATTCAAAATCGATGAAAGACATTTCCTTAAAACACTTCAAATTCTTGCAGTTTTTTTTACAAGAAAAAGAAAAAACCATGTGATTGTCGTCCCACAGCATCGTGTCGTGTGTGCAAAGCGCAAAAAAGACAAGGACGGCACAAGGCTCATCATCAGCACAATGAGTGTATCCAGTCCAGCTACCTACTCTACCTACCACCGCCAAATTTAATTGAATATTGAAAAAATTTAATTCAAATCAATAAAACTTGAATCACCCACAACTTCCATGCAAAGGAAAAAAAAACATTTTCATTATCTATCAATTATTCATAACGCTGACAAGCGAATGATTTTGTGCTGCGATTTTAAAAGTGTTTTGCACATTTTGAGACAACCCAGACCTTTTTTTATTGATCCATTCATTGATTTTTTGTATTCCATAATCTGTCTGTCTCTTGTCTTGGTCTCCCGTTGGCTTCTTCTCTCCAGTGTTTAAAATGTCTCCCCCATTTTTAGTTAATGAAAAAAAAAGAACGAAAAAGCAGCAATGGAAAAGGAAAAAAGCTAAAAAGGCGGCATAGCAACGCGTTTTTCAAGAGAAGAAAAAACGACTTTTTTCTCAAAAACTACTACGTTATTGAAAAAGGTTAATTGATTTGACAACAAAATGACGGATTCGAAATTTAACGCAACGCCGTTAAATCACAGAGATAAAAATGGAGAAACAAACTTGAGAACACTGTGTGCCAAACAGTCCAAAACACTTGCAAAATTTTCCAGCTACATCTCCATTTGCTACAACCTCTGCGCTGACCTTTTTTGTCCCTTTTCCTTTTTGGATACATGTTCAAAAAAAAAATGGTAACATATATATTATATATATACGTTGGAAAATTGATGAAAAAAAACCGTATATCCCATGCAAATATGAGTAAGAAAAAAAATTGTATCTTTTTCTAGATCATTCCATAAGAAAAGAATTTTTTGGAGATGTTGAAAATTTTGGAAAGATAAACGAGTTATTTTTTGAAAACTAAAAAACTTACCATCGTAGCGCTCGGCTTGTTCAGCCAATTTAGCCTTGTAAACATTATTTTCACGTTCAGACATCGTGTTGTCTCGGGGAAATAAGTTGCTTTATAATCCTTGAAAGTAATCCAAAGAAAAGAAAATCTGCGAATTAGCTGGGCGGCTCAAACTTATGGTTTTTGATTTTTTTTTTTTAAGAAAAAGTAACTATTTGACACAAAAAAAGTTAGAGATAAGTTAAAGGAAACGAATGAGTGAAAAGTTGTTAATTATTTTCAGAGGATTTTTTTACTTTTTCTTTTCAAGAAATTATGGAGTGAGAGAAGTTTTTCCGTTTTAAACTCTTCTTCGTGGACTCGTCGTCGTCGGCCTGGTCGAATTCAATACTGAGAGAAATATATTGTGTTATTTGGTCGGTTCTCGTTTGGTTCGCCTACACAGTACACAGCGATGGTGGAACGTTTGCACACATGCGCGTTGCTGGGAATGTTCCTGGAATGGAATAGCAATCTGTCTCGTTTTATTCTGAGGCGGTGCAAGGAGATGAAGCGATGAAAAAGTTCTCTGCGCTTAATCAATATGGCCGCACCTTATCTTGCCTCTCGCCTTGGCATTTTGCTGGAGTGCCTGGTCTGATGATAGTGTCTTCCTTTTCGAAATCGGTGGCGGTGGTGACACATTACGCATACATATGAAAATGAGAGAACAAATCAAGTTTTTAAATGGCGGACATTAGCATTCTGTTTTCCAGAACGTTTCTGGTGGGCTCGTGGTCTGTGACTTTTTGTTGGGCTGAAAACAAAATTTTGCTGCTGGATTGGAAATGGGTAGGACTGCAATGCTGCCAGATCCATATCCTACATCATTTCTAGTTTTGAACAATTACCTCGTTTCCACTTAGAATTGAATCACACTTCAATTCGAATTAGTGCCAGTGTATACCTAGATCGAATTGAAATAGGATTACCCGATCCGATACAGCTCTTGTAGCTGGATCGATTCAAAATAGTGTGTTGTATACCTATATTACTCGATTCAGTGGGTAAGTAGATACCTGCATCGAAATCTGAATCATAATCCGATCCGATTACCCGATTCTAAGTGGAAACGAGGTAAATAAGCGGGGCTTACATGGTCCAACATGGTATGACAACAGCAATGTTGGATCATCTAAACGCGAAAACAACCGCTTGACAAACCATGTTGTAAGGTTTTTAAAAATTTTTTTAAACCTCATCCAACCATGTTGGACCATGTAAACTCCGCTATAAAGACAAGGATCATATTGATTGATTTGTTGAAACTTCATGCGAATAATGCTGGATTTACATGCATCTGCTACTGCAGAAGTGCAGAAAAGTAAAGTGGAACGGATGGAGATTATAAAGCACAAAAGTTGAAAAGAGAAACGTCCATCTGCACCCATAATTTTTCATTCGCATCCTATAACTAGAAGTATCTTCCCTCTCTATCAGACAAGTATTTTACATCTTGTGTCTATTAACTTTTTTCATCTGCACTTGCAGATCATGTTCGTCTGCAGCTATAATTTTTCATCCAGACAAGTATGAATTTTCATCTACACTTGCAGATGCATGTAGTTCCACCATAAAAGACAATTTCAGCAAAAAAACATATTTTTCAATAGTACTGGCAGCACTTAATTACTGTAATTAACCGCGGAGCTGGAACGGAATAGAAGTTTTGGACTGGTCCATAAAACAAGAGTGACCAGATTATGTGGAAACTCATTACTCCCTTTTTTTGTGGAATATGAATCTGTCCCAAAGCTGGGGCCGAATTACAGCTCACGATATCGAGTGAGTGAGTGGCATTAGAGATCGAGTGAGTGAGTAACCATTTTGGAATTACAGCATACGTGACCTCTCGTATCGTATTGCTCTTTAAAGCCTTGCCCAAACCAACGCGGTGAGTGCGTGCGATGCGATTGCGATAAGTCAAATCCCTATGTAATCTTATGGACGTTTGACGTAATGCATAGGGATTTGACTTATCGCAATCGCATCGCACGCACTCACCGCGTTGGTTTGGCCAAGGCCTAAAATTGTACTAGTATCATCGAATATTCACTAGTAAATTTCGAGTTTCTATTAATTCATAGATGTCGCTGGTGTTTCTTTATACTTATTTCATTATTTTTTAGTAGTTGAAATTCATGCCTTTGTAAAAAAAGACAATATTTAGTAAGAATTTCGTAAAAATTTAAACATAAAATACACTCATATAGTGTTATTAAATGAAATATTGATAATAATAGATGGTTTCGATAGTCTTTCATTTATGAATTAGAGAGCACTTTATGCATCGAATGAAATTCCGATCGATTTTGTGGAATCTGAATCTGTCCCAAAGCTGTTTTTACAAACCCCACTTCATTTTTAGATTTCAAAACCAGTCGATAATATAGTTCTGTTTGTTTTTATTAAAACAACTGTATATTCAGCTGAATACGTGTATTACAGGTAGATCTCGTGATGGAAGAATATTTTTGGACTAAAAGATTTGTTTGAGGATGTTAACGAATGCTCCTGGACGCTTCTTTCGTTCAATGGCCTTTATCACAAAATTTTATCATTCTCGGCCCAGATTCCGTAACTTTTCAGACGATTATCGTTCAAATGCCATTTTTAAAATGCAACTACTATTTTTTCTTATTGTGTATGAAAGGCAATGTTTTCATTTCAAACGGATGAATATTTAATTAACTTGTCATATTTCCAAAAGCTCATCTACATACATATCTGCAGTTTATATCCGCTTAAGAAATAAGCAGGGATTTTTATCCGCGCTATCTGCTTATTTTGTTGTTGTTGTTTGAAGGAGCAAGCGAGAATTGAACAAGTACATATCCGCGTGCAAAAAAACGCACCTATTAGGCGTTTTTCTTTTTTAGTTCCGAACCGTGTACTGAACGGAGAACGAACAGCGTGAACGTGTTCTGAACTGAGCTAAAAAAGAAAAACGCCTATTATTATTCGGTTCTTAACAAAAATGAATTCGACGTAAGGTGTAATTTGACATACTAGATATGAACTGCCATAAATCAACTTTGCGAAAGGTTTATTCGATGGCTGCGCGCAACCCTAAATAACGATAGCCACGACATAGACTGAAAACTGATTATGAATCACGAGAAAATATATCTAAGAGTTAACAAAATGACATAGCAGTTGTAAATGATAGCGAATGCCGTAGAACGTAATCGTAACGCAACGATAAGCAAGAAGTTTTTGCGAGTATCGTTATTTGTAATACGGGTGCCAAAGCCCATTTGTCGGCTAGAGTCTGCTGATAAAAAGAAAGCGTCATAAACGACCTCGTCGGAAATGTTTTGCTACGAAATTTGTTACTATTATTGAGAAAATGCTTGGTCATACTGAATAGCCTTGTATCTTCAAAGATTTCTAAATCTTCCGAATTTTCAAAACTATTTTCGAGAAAATACGTTTTTGGTACGACGAGGAAAAACAAATTGACAAACGTAAGATGAATTGAAGCAAGATTGTTAAGTATTTAAAATGGGGGTTTTTTTTTTTTTTTTTGGGTGTTTCCTGATTTTGGGTGGGGGTTTCCTGATTTTAAATTCAAGAGTGACTAAGAAAGTGTGAAGTTAAAATCAACCATAAATTGATTCAAGCGTCATTTTAAGCTATTTTTAACAAATTCTAAATACCTACTGATGTTTTTAGTCCTTTTTTAGCATTTGTAGTCCGATTATGTGGGAAATAAGATACTAAAAGTATGCAAAGGAATTTAATGCAATCCCGTGTAAGCGTTATGATATAGAAGCTCTAATGTTTTGTCCCTTAAAAGCATTACCTTAGAACTTAGATGTATCAATAATAAAAAAAAAATATGGTGGCGCAACAGAGCGAGGAGCCCCTGGGCCTAGCGCATTTCTCACAACCATGCCTTGTGAGGGAATGGAGGGGACCTACGATTTTCTGCCGGTTCCGAACGGCTAATTGAGAAAGCACTTTTAATGGCAATGAATGAGGACTTGCCAATTCCTCGCGAAAGGCGATGCCCGTGGAAAAACATTTTTGCCTTTGCTGGGATGCGAACCTCGAACCTCTGGATTAGCAGGTGGACATGCTAACCATCAAGCCACGGGTACCACCTTAGATGTATCAACTTTGTTACGGGCCGTTTTTGGTCGTCGGGGTCGCGCTGGCATGCTTGTCCGGCTCCTGCTCGTCGTTGGGTGTGGGACTTGACCCCCCATGACCCGTACACAAAAAAAATCATGCCAGTCTTTGTTGCCAATTAGGTGTTGTTTTAGCATACGCGAGAAATCTCCTCAACCCACCCTACCGTGTCACTCTACTCGCCTAAGTGACCCTTTATTAGCCATCTCTTATATCCTTCAGTCCATCTATGATCGTCCACTCACCCCTATATGCCTAAACACACTTAGCAAACCATCCTATCAATCAAAACACAAGTATTCATATCATCACCATACTATAAATCATTTAATTATGCAAAAAGTAAATCTATTTGAACATTCTTCCCCTCAGTGAGGGCTTTTATAAACTTTAATTATTACTCTATTCTTATGATTAATACTGTTCCAGGTTTATGTATCTATATATATATTAAAAAAAATTAACCGTCGGAATATACCGCGCCTATATATTACTTGTTTACAATAGTCCCCCGGAACTCAACCCCCTCACAAAGTTTATATAAATGCAAAATCAAATAATTTTAATCAAGTAATAATGACTCACCGCTTTTCTGTTTTATATCTGCTGACGATGTTGTGGCCACAGCATACGGGCAGGATCCGGTGGTATACTTAATCTGCTATTGACGATTTTGCACTGTTGGCTTATTAACAATAAAAATAAATTATTTGATCCTACTTTAAACACTTGATTACGTTGGTGAGTTCGCACCCCACCCACTTGCGCACCTTCTGGGTATATCCCGGTATATATATATATTTAGATATATATACCCGTACTACGGTTCTCTAATTAAATTTTCAACACAATTATATGCCTTATGGGCCAATAAAAAATAAAAGAAAGTCACCAAAGTGGTGCAATAATTAAAAAAAAATAAAATTGAATTTATCGGGATGCGAACCCGGGTCTGCTGCCGCAGCTCCCTTATTGGGTGAGTGCTCAGCCTCCTCAGCCAAATGCTCGTTTGGTGTCTGCTGGATATATTCCGGTTTCGAGATCTGATTAACCCAATTTAATAAATTTGCTTTGTTTTATAATTCACGGTTTTTTTTTCGTGGACGGCTTTAATCTGGCGTGTGGCGACTACGAGTTTTGGTAACAATAGCCACCTCCACTGGTTCTCTCTGCCTTTTACCTTTTTGAAATAAATTAAATTAAATTCTAATCACCAATCATTCACACCAACAATCTCACATACCTTTCAGCAAAGTTCACACTGTACTAAATTCCACAGGATATTTAAAATCCGCAATTAAACACAACAAACAAAACTGAAAACTGTCGTACGCTTTAAATCATCAAAAAAAAGAAAATAATTAAATTAAAATTCATTTCTCACAAGACAAAACCATTTCTACCAATTAATGCAATAGCGATCTTCGCTTCTCGACCGTTCACAAACCTTTGTTCAGCAACAGCGGTCCAATTTGACTTAAAACCGTCAACTTCTCCTCTACGGTTTTCCGTTGACGAAACTCTTTAACGGAGGCGGGACTTACTCCCATTCCCTGAGCTTTCTCTCACAAAACCGATTCGCACGTCAACCCAAAACAAACCAATTTGGGATCAAAGTAGTGTTGCCACTATCCCACACTCAAAACAAACACTTTCGCATACAATCCTCCAGACAAAATCCATATTTCGTTACACAGGGCTTTGCAGTTCATTCACAGTTTTCATCCCAAAATACTCGAAACATTCAACACTATTACCCACCATTCGCAACTCAACACTCTCTAACAATCACCATCCCTCACTATTCATCCTTTCCATTTCACCACGCATCACTATTCACCACTCTTCAGTCCACCACAGACTTCTGCCGACCTGGGTGAGATTTCGCACTAAGGTAACACTTTGGAGACTGGAAAGTTTGTTCGTTGCTATTAGTTCTTTCCATGAAAACTGACACATGAAATTGCAAATAGAACCCACGATGTTGTTTATTTATATTTTTGTTGTTCTATCGCGAAGTGTTTTGTGTTTTCCTTAACAAAAATAGTGTGGACAAATTGTTTGAACGCGGTAAGTAATCTTATTATTCATATAATTATTCAATCGATCTTTTTATTTTTACGTTATTCCAGAACGAACAACTTTAAAACGTGGGGCGGAACCCACTAAATTCTAGCCGGGCTATGTCTATCCATAAACTTTTAGGAAAAGTATACACTTCTACATCTTTGAACGAACCATTCATGAATTGCTTTATCAAGTAAGTATACTCTCAAGTCCCTATATATGTCGTGTTTCTTAGGGATTATACCCTTACTCGGTTACTTTTTATCGCCTTTTAATTTCTCTATTGCCGTATATCTTTGGCATGGAAAACCCCCACGGTCTTCCCACTTAGATCATGCAACTCATACATGCAGTTGCCAACGATACGATGAACCCGAGCCTTCACAAATTTTGGAAGTAACTTGGCGTTCAGTCCCTGCGTAAACTTGCTTTGGGCAAAGTTTCGTCGGAACACCTCTTGACCAACTTTAAACGATACGGGTCGTGATCGTGTATTGTACGTCCTTTGTGAATTCTCGTGTGCTTTTCTTAAATTTTGTGAAATATTTTGTCGGGTTAACACCAAGTTTGTTTCGCGAGTACTAACCTCCATGTCTGGATCATTTAGTGCCCCTAAACTTCGAAGTATTTTATAGCTTGACGCGTGATTAACCATCTTTTGTCCGAAAAGTGCAAAATACGGTTGACACCCAATCGATTCATGGTTGTCAGACCTCAGCACACACGCGATAAACGATAAATAGTTATCCCAACTATCTTGTTCTTCAGTTACAAATACTCGAAGTTTACTAAGTACACTCCGGTTAACTCTTTCTGAGGTATTAGCTTGGGGTGAATACAATGCAGTTTTGACGTGTTGCACCCCATAGCTCTCTAGAAACTTTCGAAACTCAGACGAAACGAATTGCTTTCCGTTGTCTGAGTGCATAAACTCCGGAGTGCCAAACGCATGAAAAATCTCAGTTTCAATATATTTAATAATATTCTTCGAAGTGGCTTTCGGAAGCGCTTTCAAAAAAACGTATTTGGTGAAGTGATCAACACAAATAAAAATAGTTGTATTGCCCTTTTTGGTACGAGGATATGGGCCTAATAGGTCTATATACATCCTTTGCATCGGTCTTTCGGTTACAATTTGCTTGGTCATGGGTGGACGCAGAACTTTATTCGGAGCTTTTACCATTTTGCACGTTTCACACTGCTCAACGAAAATTTTAATGTCTCTCCCCATCTTCGGCCAGAAATATTTATCGCGTATCCGCAAATAGGTTTTGGAAAATCCACTGTGACAGCTCAACTTGGAGTTGTGTGCCATTTCCATCACCCCACGAGTTAATGCATTGGGTATCCACAACCGCCAAAGGGAATCTTCACTTTCCCCCGCTTCGCTACGGAACCTAACCCTTTTATATATAAAGTTATCGGATACCACGAGATCCGGTAATGCGTCTTGATTTTTATGAATGTTTTCCCGCAGACTTTTGTACTCTTCCGATTGGAACTCAGGTGAGTCTAAATCTACCTCGATAGCAATATCGTGTATGGAGATTTCCTCCATGTCCATCCGCGACAACGCATCTGGGACCACGTTTAGTGTACCTTTTCGATGCTCAATAGCGAAATTGAAGCCTTGGAGTTCAAGACTCCAACGAGCTAGTCTGCCTGTCAGATCTTTGAGTGACATAAGCCACTTCAAACTTGAATGGTCAGTTATGACCCGGAACGGCATCCCCTCTACGTATGCCCTAAACTTACGGATACTCAGCACCGCCGCGAGACACTCTTGCTCAGTGACGGTGTAGTTCTTCTGCGCTTTATTTAGTTTCTTGGACATGAAGGCTATGGGCTTTTCATTACCTTCATCATCCAATTGGAAAAGTACCCCTCCAACTCCCTCAGACGACGCATCACATTGGATGACAAAAGGCTTCTTGAAGTCAGCCTGAGACAACACTGGAGCCGAGGTAAGTGCCTGCTTCAATTTTTCAAATGCTTCCTTAGCTGGGAGCGACAATTCAAACTTTTTTTGTTTTTTTAGACAATCAGTCAACGGTGCTGCCAATTCTGAATAATTTCGAATAAACCTACGGTACCAGCCGGTAAGGCCTATAAATCTCCGCACTTGCCTAGCGGTCTTCGGTACTGGAAAGTTCACCATAGCAGAAATCTTTTCCGGGTTGGTTTTGAGAACCCCCTGACCTACTATATACCCAAGAAACTTGACCTCGCGCATACAAAATTTCGATTTACTCAAATTGATTGTCAGATTTGCACGTCGTAAACACGCAGCCACCTCTGACAAAACTCGTAAATGCGTATCGAAATCTGGGGTACATATCAGAAGGTCATCCAAGTAAATAAAAACGTTTTGTCTTAAGCTTGCTGGGATCACCCGATCCATCAGACGGCACATTCTCTGGGCTGCATTACATAACCCGAATGGCATCACTCTGAATTGATACAGAGGCCGTCCAGGTACTGCAAATGCCGTCTTTTCCCTGGACAGTTCATCCAACGGGATTTGATAGAACGCCTCCGTGAGATCCAGAGCCGAAATGACAAACGTGTCCTCTAATCTGCTGATAATGCCTTCTACATGCGATAGTGGATAAGCATCTGCTTTAGTCTTACTGTTCAACTTACGACTATCCAAACACAATCGAAATTTCCCTGCAGACTTCTCAACTAACAACACTGGTGAGCACCAAGGTGAGTTACTCTCTTCTATAATTCCCATTTTTAACATACGGTCTACTTCTTTATAGATTTCGACCTGACGTACAGGCGACAACGGATATATTTTGCATTTAACGGGAACTGAATCGCCTACATCAATCGTATGGGTTTCCAGATGTGTGTGCCCAAGACCTTGTTCCAGTGAATTTGGAAACTGCTTCTTCAAAGCCTCTAACCGAATGGTTTGAGCTGAGGTGAGTGCCAAAGGCGATTCTTTTTCAAATAACTCCTCTTTTCCCTCAGTACTATTCAAATTTAAATCGAGCTCTTCGACCGCGGGAAGTAAATTAAACTCTCGCCAGAAATTCATTCCCAAATATACCTTTTGGGTCAAATTCGGGATCACATAAAAAGTTATGGTCTTCGTGACGCCGTCAAGG
Source organism: Melanostoma mellinum (assembly GCA_914767635.1). Taxonomy (NCBI): domain Eukaryota; kingdom Metazoa; phylum Arthropoda; class Insecta; order Diptera; family Syrphidae; genus Melanostoma; species Melanostoma mellinum. The sequence goes on from OU612060.1 coordinate 179,207,111, forward strand.
GTTGTTGGAATCTCACAAAAACCGATAATCCCATGTGATTTTCCATCGGCCGTTTTCACGAAGTTTTTGTAAGGCGTCATCCGAATACCATTCCTAACCATGAACTCTTCACTATCCTTACCGATCACCGAAATCGATGCCCCACTGTCGAGTAACCCCAAGACTTGTTCGCTTTTCAGCAGCACACTCGCGTACATCCTTCCATCCGTCTCTGACGTTATAATTGTCTCCAAAATCATTTTCTGGTAGGCTTTCCTCTTCCGAAACCTTTCCCTACACTTTCCTATATGGGCACTTGCCACCCTCTTTCCCATTATTCTTTCCCTAGCTTGGTAATAATTCTTTTTTCTCTCGTGCAACGACTTTAGAGTACAAGTTTTCACCGGTAATCCCTCCGATGTCGAAACCTCACGTTGCACGATTTTAACGGGAGCCTCTTTTGACTTTTGCTCAACCGTACCTACCGCCTCCCCTCCTACTAACCTATCTACTGGTGGTTCTGAGAGGAACGACTCCCCCCACCTCTTCGATCGTTCCCCTTCGAGTTTCCCTGATGCTTTCCACACTCAGGAGTACTAATATTTTTAGCCCCACACAGAAAACAGAACAATTTTCTCTCATGAGAAGGGCACTGGTAAAAGGAATGTCCCTGCTGGTCGCAATTCCAGCAAAGTAAGTTGGATGTCGGACGAGAGTATGGCTTGCAAACGGCCGCCACTTCCTCCTCTCGTTCTTCTTCTACTTCCGGCACCTCAATTTCACTAACTGTACGAGGCTGCCCCGCCTTTCTCGCTATGAAACGTTCCGCTTCCCTAGCCTTCTTTCTCAGCTGCTCCAGGTTATTTATTTCAGCAGCGAGCAGAATCTCACCCAACCTATCTTTCGAATTGCTTCTGACCACATCGATCAGCTTTTTCTCGTCAAACGGCTCGTTCAGTCGATCGTTCAAACGAACCACCGATTCATAAAAGTCGTCAAATGATTCCTTAATTCCCTGCCTGCGGGTCAACAACCGCATGTAGAGCTCGACTTCACTCTCCTTTGAACCGAATTCCTTGTTCATGGCCGCTTTAATCTCCTCCAGATTCGCGCTTGGTTGCTTCCGCAAAAAACCCCAAAACCACTTCTCCGCTTTACCCACCAGCAACTTATGAAAGTTGGCGGCTATTTGCTGGTCAGAGTATGCCGAGGAAGATTGAAGTCGGTTGACCTTGAACAGGAACTCTTTCACGTCCTCTTGGCCATCAAACCGAATGTTCCACCGATCCAATCGACAATATTCAGAAGCGCTCTGATAAGACCTATCATTTGACCTAGTCGGTGAGAACGATTGTCGTGGTCTCGCAACCGGCGGTTCACGGAACGTTAAGCCCAGATTCCGGTCCATAGGAACATCTGCCGAACTCCGTTGGCAGGGAATTGGTGAAGCTGTGGAGACATTACTCACTCGCTCCAGTTTATTCATGACCCCTGACATGAAAACTTCCATTTGTTGGAACAATCGTACCTGGTTAGAAGTCATACTCCTCTCGATGCGGTTAGCCAAATCTTCTACCAAGTTCCCATTAGTGTCGCTACCTCTCTCCCGACTCACTCCCTCTGTTAACTGCCTCTGCCGGCCTTCGTTCTCCAACAGATCCTGATTCGGACCATTCCCACTCCCACTGGGCCTACCAGCTAACTCCTCTTCCGACATTGATGAACTATCTATTGAGTTCAGTTCTGAGAAACTCCAGGAACGATCAAAACTAAAACGATTTATTGACTCCCTGAAACGCTGGTGGAATCTTTCAAAACGGGCTTCCGAGTTCTCTAGCCACGCCTGGTAATCGTCTTGGAACGATAACCTCCGATTGGTCATCCCACGAGAACCTCGTACCACTTCGCCCTATCCTACCCTTAAGGCGTACCAGGCAATCTATCCCCAATGTCCACCCCAATACCCAGGGAAAACAGAATAGGAATTTCACTCTATACTAAGCAACACAAACTCAACTAGATACCACCTTTCACACTTTCCAGTTCAAACACAATCAAGCCACGAATAAACACACTAAACTTTCAACTTCGCCGTAAACAGCTTCTAATTCTTCCTTTTCTTTATTTTTAGCTAACACCACTAAAATTACCGAAAAAAACTTCAACACACTTCAATAACAATTTCTCATATCCTGGCTCGGGGTGAGCTAACCAGAAGAAAACAAATGGACTATTGGACTAAGAGATGGCAAAGTTCTGTGAGCCAACTTACCCAGACGAAAACTGAGCAAGCTAAAAATGAATTACAATACTGAAACTACTCTATATCTATATCAAATTAAAAAAAAATTATTTATTTGTTACAGGACATCCACCAACCACCAGATCGGCAGATGACTCCGCAACTGTGCAGCAACAACCACTAAACCGAAGGAACGGCTAAACTCCTAACCAAGTCTATGCCGACTCTCCGGATTGATTTGGAAAGAAAACACATCCTTTTGTTCTGACGAAACATCAGCATCACACATGTATATCTCGACTCGAACTCAGGAATGTACCTTGATGTGAGTTTACCAAAGACTCCAATCATCGCAACAGCGATCGGGGCTCTACCCCAATCAACCGGACTTATGAAATTTGTACTTTGATCGTAACTATACCCTAGAATAAGTTATTCTAAGTTATCACAAAAAAAACTGAAACTAACTAAGAAAAAAAAATAAAACAAAGCAAATGAAAGGCTCAAAATAAAAAAAACTGTTTCGCTGCACACTCCTGCCCTACAGGCAGGCCTCACGTTCATGGGCGCCATTTTGTTACGGGCCGTTTTTGGTCGTCGGGGTCGCGCTGGCATGCTTGTCCGGCTCCTGCTCGTCGTTGGGTGTGGGACTTGACCCCCCATGACCCGTACACAAAAAAAATCATGCCAGTCTTTGTTGCCAATTAGGTGTTGTTTTAGCATACGCGAGAAATCTCCTCAACCCACCCTACCGTGTCACTCTACTCGCCTAAGTGACCCTTTATTAGCCATCTCTTATATCCTTCAGTCCATCTATGATCGTCCACTCACCCCTATATGCCTAAACACACTTAGCAAACCATCCTATCAATCAAAACACAAGTATTCATATCATCACCATACTATAAATCATTTAATTATGCAAAAAGTAAATCTATTTGAACATTCTTCCCCTCAGTGAGGGCTTTTATAAACTTTAATTATTACTCTATTCTTATGATTAATACTGTTCCAGGTTTATGTATCTATATATATATTAAAAAAAATTAACCGTCGGAATATACCGCGCCTATATATTACTTGTTTACAATAGTCCCCCGGAACTCAACCCCCTCACAAAGTTTATATAAATGCAAAATCAAATAATTTTAATCAAGTAATAATGACTCACCGCTTTTCTGTTTTATATCTGCTGACGATGTTGTGGCCACAGCATACGGGCAGGATCCGGTGGTATACTTAATCTGCTATTGACGATTTTGCACTGTTGGCTTATTAACAATAAAAATAAATTATTTGATCCTACTTTAAACACTTGATTACGTTGGTGAGTTCGCACCCCACCCACTTGCGCACCTTCTGGGTATATCCCGGTATATATATATATTTAGATATATATACCCGTACTACGGTTCTCTAATTAAATTTTCAACACAATTATATGCCTTATGGGCCAATAAAAAATAAAAGAAAGTCACCAAAGTGGTGCAATAATTAAAAAAAAATAAAATTGAATTTATCGGGATGCGAACCCGGGTCTGCTGCCGCAGCTCCCTTATTGGGTGAGTGCTCAGCCTCCTCAGCCAAATGCTCGTTTGGTGTCTGCTGGATATATTCCGGTTTCGAGATCTGATTAACCCAATTTAATAAATTTGCTTTGTTTTATAATTCACGGTTTTTTTTTCGTGGACGGCTTTAATCTGGCGTGTGGCGACTACGAGTTTTGGTAACAATAGCCACCTCCACTGGTTCTCTCTGCCTTTTACCTTTTTGAAATAAATTAAATTAAATTCTAATCACCAATCATTCACACCAACAATCTCACATACCTTTCAGCAAAGTTCACACTGTACTAAATTCCACAGGATATTTAAAATCCGCAATTAAACACAACAAACAAAACTGAAAACTGTCGTACGCTTTAAATCATCAAAAAAAAGAAAATAATTAAATTAAAATTCATTTCTCACAAGACAAAACCATTTCTACCAATTAATGCAATAGCGATCTTCGCTTCTCGACCGTTCACAAACCTTTGTTCAGCAACAGCGGTCCAATTTGACTTAAAACCGTCAACTTCTCCTCTACGGTTTTCCGTTGACGAAACTCTTTAACGGAGGCGGGACTTACTCCCATTCCCTGAGCTTTCTCTCACAAAACCGATTCGCACGTCAACCCAAAACAAACCAATTTGGGATCAAAGTAGTGTTGCCACTATCCCACACTCAAAACAAACACTTTCGCATACAATCCTCCAGACAAAATCCATATTTCGTTACAACTTACAGAAATTACTACAACAGATCTAAAAATCCACGTACATACATAGATCCGCATATAATTTTTGTTTCTTTCGAATTCGACTCCTTATCGATATAGAATTTCAAAATAAGCATGTTGTGGAACATCTTTAAAAACAACAAAATTACTTTTAAAATTTCAGTGAACGATTTTTGGTCTTGTTTTCGCCTTCTTCTTCCTTTTCCGAAGCATCGTGATCTCGAAGGTATAAAAGCTCTCCCACTTAACTGCTTCACTCTTATGATCCTCTCGTGTAGTACGTCCTCATTGTTCCATGTCTGAGGACAAATCAAGTACATATTTTGTTGCGTTTGTCTGTACGAACTACGAAGAGTGTTTTGGTCGGACTGTGTTTCCTTCGCGATAGTGTCATAACTCATAACGTTTTATGATATTGACACTAGTACTTTTGACTAGCACTAGCCAGATTTGATTGGATGCAATACAAGTTGACTATCTCGGATATTTTGTTCTTTCAAAAGCATATAGAATACAGAAAGACGAAATAAAAGGTTGTTTTTAGTTCGTTTGAAAAGCCGTTCATTACCAAGTGGAATGGTCACTTCTTAGTTTATAAGTTCTAAATCCATTTAAAAGATGAAAGTGACCAATTTCGTTATTGATTCACTTTCAGATATTTTAGACCAGTCGAGCCAAGAAACATTGTGCATTTAACATTTTAAAAATTCCGCAGGTATCAGAAACTATGTAGTTTATTATTTGCACTGCTTTCATTTTCATATACATATATATATTTATAAAACAGTCTACAATAACGCATTTAATCTTTCATATTTATATTTAATTTTCTTCAAAATAAACTTTATTTACTTTGCGTTTGTTAGAAACTATGTAAACTAAACAAAAATAAATAACTTACAAAGTAATATCTATGCACAGATTTTTGGCAATATTCTTTATACACTATTTACAGTTGTAATTTGAGTAAAAACAAGAAGAATAGACTAATAAATTAACTATTAATGTTCTCTTTTTTTCGTCCCCTTCCCCCAGAATGGGGTTTTTCAGGAGCAATATAGTTATTATTGTAGAGATAAGGCATTATATTGGACTTATAATCAAGCTCTTGTTTTAATATGGAACTCAGTACAAATTCAGTCGTTAGAATCCAGCATTTGGGCTTCCCTTGCTTCATGATATCAACTAAAAGTGGCAAATCAGGCGGGCAGGTTATAATAATGTAATTATCTGGCGACTCAGCACATGTTTCATTGATTAATTTTACTGATCGACGATTATCTTCAACTTTGCCTCCGGAACTAACAATCATGCGAACAATATCATTTCTTGATGGAAACACATCTGGTGTTATGTAGAAAACTTTGTCAGCAAACAATGAACGCCGGGTAGTCGATGATAGTGCTCGATCCAAGGGTATTTTCATGTTTTCGTCCACTTCAATATACGGAATTTTGTAGTTCTCAGGAGATAGGAATTTTCCAGCTTTGGCACTATCTTCAAGCCAGGCACTTTTGAGGACATAATCGACATAACAAATGGCACGTATCAGCTTACAGGTGCGAGCCTCGCGAGTCATCACAAGATAATTTGCTTCAGAAGGCTCATCAACAACCAGACCACCCAGAGACCTTTAAGAAACAATTAAATTCAATAGGGTTTTATACTTAATACTTAATAATTTCAAATAAACTCACAGAACTGCTTTTGTCAGGCGATCAATATAGAGAACTTGAGAAAACATAATTCTTGGAGGTTTCTCTGAATCGGGATATTCCATGCAAATGACATTATCGGGTATGTCCTCTTCAAAGCTCATTGACATTTTCTGTCTCTTGGCACGAGCATCATATTGTGATTCGGTTGCAGAACGTTTTACTCGTTCATGGGCCCCCTGAGTAAGGTTGATTGGAGCCTTCCATGGAGCTAAAATAACAATCATATATCAAAATTTTATTTCTCCGATACAATAAAAGTCAAAATGATCAAAGGCAAAAAAATGGTAGCTATTGATTTGATGAAATAGTCAGTTTTAAAAAAAACAGTCGCAGTCTGAAACCAAGCCAGATTTGCAGCATCAACGAACTTTGTTAAGCTCGACAGCATCAAACTAGAAAAAGATACTGGCATTTAAGAATAGAGTCAGTGATGCTATAACCATTTACCCAAAGCATAAGTGGATTGAATAGGTGTCGTCTCACATCCAATTACATATCAAAAAGAACACATCAAGAAAACTACAAAGAAGCACCCACGAAACAAAAAAACATGGAATACAAAAAAATTTACTCTTGTTTAATTCATCATAGGTCATGTTTGATTGAGAGAGGAAGAGCACTTTTAAGAATACAGACATACAAAAATGCTGCAGAAAAATAAATAATATCAATGCAAAACGAAAGAGAAAATTCCCAAAATTACTTTTTGTCTTAAAACAATGTAATACCTAATTGCAAAAGCGGTTACTCCGTTTATGTCACCGATTTATGGCACCGGTGCTTGACACGGACAACAACATCAGTGCGGAGATCAAACGGAGAATAACTCTTGCCAACCGTTGCTTCTTTGGGTTAAGAAGGCAATTGAGAAACAAAACCCTCTCTAGAAAAACCAAGGTAACCTTATATAAGACCTTAATCATCCCAGTCCTGCTTTACGGCGCGGAAGCATGGACCTTATCGAAAGCGGATGAGGAAACCCTTGGTCGTTTCGAAAGAAAAATTCTCCGAATGATCTTTGGCCCCGTATGCGAAGGCAATGTGTGGAGAAGAAGATACAACAACGAGCTGTACCGCGACATGGGCATAGCCAGAAGAGTACGCATCGTGAGGCTACGATGGTTGGGCCATGTAGAGCGGATGGACACAAACGCTCCGGCTCGTCGGGTGTTCGAAAGCACATTGCAGGGAAATCGCGGAAGGGGAAGACCTCGTCTTAGGTGGCGCAATCAAGTGGAAGAAGACCACAACCAACTTGGAGTGCGAAACTGGAGAGAGCTCGCCCGAAATAGAAGTCGTTATCGAAGGATGTTGGTTGAGGCCCAGGTTCACCCCGAACTGTAATGCCCACTTAAGTAAGTAAGTAAGCTTGCAATCTGTGACACTGGTAGATTTTTAAGAGCAGCGAGTTAAGTCTGCTAAAGACGACTGACCCATTCACCCTTATAAAAAACTAGTCAAAACGGATCATTTCTTATACCACTGGTGCTTAGTGCTTGGTGCTTGGTGCTTATACCACTAAAGCAAGTAAGAACACAACTCACCAGCATATCATGTGAGCTGTTTTTTAAGGAATCAATGACTTGTTGATCTTAGAAAAGAAAAACAGAACATTTGTTTAAACTACGCAGCCTTCAATTGTGTTCTTCTTCACCTTTCCTTGTCCAGCGTTACGAGCCTCGTGATCTCGAAGGAATCGCAATTCTCCCACTCAAGTGATCCAATGTGTCGGCAACCCTCCTAGTTTGGATTGTGCCTACAATTGTTTCAAGGCAAATGAGAATTGAACCCACAGAGTTCAATTTAGTAGACACAAAACTTATATACTACACAACTACCCGCCCGCAGTGGAAAAGATGGGAGAACAAGGCACGATGCACTAAATATAGAAAGATTGATTGATACCTTTTATTTATAAAGCCAAACTTGACTTTGGACAGACCAAGTCTTGGACGACAAGTCAATTATAATCTGAGCTTGATGGAAGCTCTGCTGAAGAGAACGATCGTCAGCATATCTGGCTTATGGACATGGTGTTAGAATTAAGATGTTCTTCAGTTTCTTTGTGAGTGTCCTAGCTTAGATTCTATACCTGGGAGCAAACTAATTCTACGAACTGGAGTTATACCTAGAAATCATGTCACTGAATAGCATCCTGAAATTCATCCGTGTATCTGAATGTGAGTTTAGATCCAAAAGATACTAGGAGGGTGATGTCGCTTGCCGTGTACAAGATGTTGACAACGGCATCATTCCTGCAAAACTTCGTCAATACAGCCACATTTGCACCAGATGACCAATAAACAACAATCAAAGACGAATAATTTGAGGCTTTTTATTTTTCTTTTTTCCCAAATCTTAATGGATCACTACAATCCAAAACATTGCTTGTTAGATACTTAAGAAGTGAGACAGTCTGAAAAATTTAAGAAAAATACAAATTTATCAGTCTCTCTAACGATATCTACCTTGAGCCGTTCGTCACTATGTTCAAATCAGTATGGCTTTAGGAGCGAAAAGGTTCATAATCGACAAAAAATCTACCATAAGAAAAAAACATGGAAAACTCCATAGCTAACGCATTTCAAAGACCTACAATTTTATGCCGATTCTGAACGGCTAAGTTAGAAAGCGTTAATCATGGCACTCGAAAAATCCAGCCGCAGAAGTTGATTTTAACTTTTATTTATAAAGTTTGACTAGGAACAGATTAAGTCTTGGACGACAAGTCAATTAGCGAGAGTTGTAGTTAAAGAGTTTGTCTTCCTCTGGCCACTGATATCTATTCAGAAAACTATACTAGAAATAAAAACGCTTTTATTAGACGCTTACCGTTTGTTAGTTCCAAAGCATGAACTTTGTCAAGGAGACGTGTGGAGATGTGGTCGCCTTAAGTTGTGTTGTGTGCAAATCTTTTAAAGCGAAGGACTGAAAATCAATTTGGGCACACAAGTGGAATAGGACCCCACCAACTTACGTCTAAAGACGCAGAAAGATGGAATGAGACTAAGTCGATAGGAGAAACTGGGTATTTAAATTTAGCTCTTTGACATCAACTGTTAAGAGAAGTGAATCGCAAGAAACGGTTGTATATCATTTTACGAATGTTATCGCCGTCGTCAAAGGGTTGGTTAAGTAAATTTTAGTTTGATTATCAAATAATTCTAGAATATAAAACCGTTGACAACTTGCGTGCGAGCTTACTAAACCCTAAATATATTTGATGGTAGTCCCAAAATACATCTCACTCTGAGCTGCACGTTTTTGAGTCCTGGTTTTGCTTGTTCAACTTGTCCTAAGGTAGCAACAGATTTTCCCTGGCACGTTTCCAGGGAACAAACATGGATGACAAATGGATTAAATTTTTTTTTAAATGACATGGTGATTTTTTGGTAGGTACAGCGTTTTTAAGAACGTTGTCAAGGACACCTGGATAAACCTTGGGTTGTGTTCAGCGAACAAACTTTAAGTATGTTATTAGTCGAATTACAAAAACAAAATGCTTTCCCCTTGCTACCAATAATCAAAATTATAGTAAAAATACATAAATTTACGAGAACATGCATCACCTTAAATGTACTTACCCATCAAATGTCCCACAAGCATATAATCAATTCGGAATGGCGCTGTCAGATTGTACTGCTGGTACTTTTGATTTTCGTATTGATGTAATCCACTGAGATTCCCTATTGCAATATCACTAAGCCAAAGCGAATTAACAATGGGAATTTGCCATTCCTTGGCTTTATTAAATTTCTCGCCGTCCGCATAGCGACAAATCAGAACCGTATTCATTTGAGACAAATACGAAGTGAATACAGCTCCAGTTTCCTCAATCATATTTTGAAGACGAAGCTCGTCTTCATCGTCGAAGCCACTAACTGTGATAATATGTTTCTCCAATGGCTTTTGAATTCCAAAAATACTAGGGAATGGTAGATGGAGACACTGCCATGGCGGTTGCATTTGTTTCTTTAAACAAGTGTCGCTTAGCCAGTAAGCTGTTATACAACGTTTTGAATCACGAATAGCTTGCATTACAACCCCATGACGTTGTGTCCGACACAAAACATGGGTAACTCGGGGACCATAAGCGGTTTCGACTTCTCCACCAAAATGCTGGATAGCCTCAATCCATTCGGGGAGGTCTTCCTCGTTAGTCTTATCGTATTCCACTATGTGGAAATGACAACCGAGAAGAAATAGATTTGGTGGCAGTTTAAGGTTAGGATTATGACCGTAAAATTGTGGTCTTGGGGGAAGTGGAGTTCGTGCTTGCACGAATTGTGTCCCAGACATCATTGCGGCATTATGCTGTGGTGATACTACTGCATTCGATCCAACTATTTGAGCTGAACCAGGAGTTATGGATCGGCGCTGTTGTTGTTGCTGTTGCTGCTGTTGTTGCTGTTGTTGTTGTTGTTGTTGCTGCTGCTGCAACATTAAGAGTTCCTGCTGCGTGCGTGGAACCGTAACACCCTGATTAAGTACAGCATTGCGCTGCTGTGTCATAAGGCGCAGAGTTCCGGCCGCTGATGGTTCAACTGGCGAGTTAGGCACCATTGGCGATGTGTTCGGATCAACGTTTACGATTTGTGGCACATTGCTTACTATGGTTGCACCATTATTGCTAAGGCGATTACTAAGCATGTTTGCTAAGGCCGTTTTGGTTTTGAGGTTCATTTGTTGTTGTTGAGTTTGAAGAACAGCATTTTGAGTTTGTATACTGTTTGCAGCTTCTTGTGGTAGAACTAATTGTTGCTGCTGTTGTTGTTGTTGTTGTTGCATGTTGGCTATCAAAGACGGGGCCCCACTAACAGCTACTTGTGACTGTAGTCCTTGTAATTGCTGATCTGGTAACGCATTACCAACCACACCACTACCACTTGAGACAATTTGAACTGAAGCTTGTTGCATTTGTGGTGGTTTTGGTTGTTGATTCTGTTGTAGTTGTATTTGTTGAACCCGCAATTGTTGTCGCTGGAGGAGCATTTGTTGATTAACATTAGTCGGATCGACAACATTAAATTGCTGCTGCTGGCCTTGCGGCTGTGGGGTGGTTGGAAGCTGAGACGACTGAGGTTGTTGTGTAATTGGACTCAGTCCCGGAGCGGAACCTATAATATTTATTTAATTCATAAAGAAAATTCGAAACAGTATAAAAGTTTAGATTCTTATAACATCTTCCCATCTGTAGTGCTCTCAATTGAACAATTTTTTCCCGAAAATAACTGTGGGATAATCATAAATTGAACACAAAAAGTAGCTGTTGTATACCCGCGACGTCATACTCACTCTAAACATAGCTAAACAAACTAAGTTAATATAGTGTGCGTGGTTTGAACAGAAAAGAAACAATTGAAAAACAATGAAATGTCTAAGCTAAAAAGAAGAAAACCCAAGCTCTATTTGATGGCAGGGAAAAAGCAGTTTAACTCTTCCAAGGAACTTAAATTCTTGACCCATTCTGAATAGCTAAGAGAGAAAGCGCTCTTTTGTGTAGTGTAATTAGTCGCGCAGTGTAATTAGTCTCACTCTCAAAGGACTGGCCTTCAAAAGGCCACGAAAAAAAAGAATTTTATATGTGTGAGCACCATAAAATAAAATCTCAAGATTGCAATATATTGCTCCTTATTCATCGTTTCCTAAAAAGCCAAATGGCATTCCAATTTCGGCAAACATTTAGATATCCGGAGACGAGGGAGTCCAGATGAAACTAGGAAGCTACAAAAAGAGACTATTCGGCGGGATAATCGAATTCACGCGTATCGACTAAACACTCTACCACTTAATCACTGTTGCCGAAATATTTGTTAAACAGTTCGCAATAAGAAATCTTCAGAAGAAAATAATCATTGGATAGCTTTCCACAATTTTATAAGAATTGAATTTTTCGAGATAATCACAACAACACAACATACCAAATAAACATTTAATGATTGGAATTATAGCTATTTCAAGATAGCCTCATAATCAGTTTCCTTTATTATGTGTTGTTAGTCCCCATCGATATTATTATTTCGTAAATATCTTTCTATTAGCAACAACTGAGCTTGGAACATACACCGTACTTTGCGTACTTATGATTGCAACAAATAAATTCTCTGCTGAAAGGGCTTCAAAGATTTTAAGTCCTTTTTCAAAGTTTATCAGTTTGTATTATGGGTGAGACTAACGTTTTGCAAACAGTATTTCAAAAAAGAAAAATAGCTAAAAAAAACTAAGTCGACTTAACTTTCCAACTTTCGGCAAGCAAAAATCACTTAGAAATTTATTCCAATACTACGACTACGGTCCTTGTCTTGCCACATCATCACACCTTCAGGCCTTCGCCTTCGGGGTGATTCCAAATTTATTTACTCGGCAAATCTCAATTTGCATATCTAAACCTACTTGCACATAATGTTTTTTAAAAAAAGCTTTTCTATATGTAATTTTACTGTAAGTATGTATGTCACTGAACTCCTCCTAGACGTTTGAACCTATTTGAATTAATTTTTTTGTAAGTGTTTGGTTTGCGCCATGAATGGCTTTGAATTTAGATTCACAAAACAGCCCGGTAGATGGCGCCGTAGTCATGTTCTTTGTTATTTATCTATTTCTATACTGCAACTAAACAGCTCGATCGACTTGAATGAATTTTTGTGTGTGCATTCAAGTGGATCCTGGAAAATTTACATTTTTAAATAAGCACGGTAGGTGGCATACGAATGGATTGTTTATCTATGCTACTACCTTGATACGAATATGTATAACGGTTGGTCGATTTAGGTCAAACTATTCATTATGCTCTAGCTTTGTCCAAAAGAATGGAGCTTACTGTCAAATCCATCATAAAAAAAAAGCAAGTGAATCAAAGGAAACATTAATAGTAAAAAAAGCCTTTGTTTGCATTGTTTGTAGACTTTAAAGCGGCATTTGACACTGCGTTCATCAAAAGTCATATTTTCAGATTAACTAACTTTTCTCGGCCTCTGATTGGCCAGACGTTAAGTTTTTCAGTTGACAACTCATCAACTGTTAGTTTTTCAGTCAGGAAAAGAAGGCTGAAAATCTAGATTCAGTTTATTCAGCTGTCAAATTTTTATAGCAGTAAAGTCAACAAGCTAATGAATATTTTTTACATATGCAAATCAAAACCGTTGCACCTGACATATCCGTCCAACGCAAAACTGAATAATTTTTTAAGTTAGTCTTAAAATCTGAATTGCTATGAACGCCCCCACTATCAACAGAAGGTCACTGTTATATAAACTGTCAGTTATGGTTGTATCAACTAAGTTCGGGTATATGAACAACGCTTACTAGATATGTCTGCAGTAGTATCCAGTGGTAACAAACAGTCCAAATCTTTTAGATCTGAAATAGGTGTCCCGCAAGGATATGTTGGCCAACAGTTTCGAGAACCATCTACCTGGGGAAATTTTGGGAACATATTTGTAAAACTCTTATTGTATGCGGATGACCTACTACACTTCAACTCCAAATAAACATACGCTTAACGAAATCAAAGATTATGATCTTTAGAATCTATTCTGATAGAAACTCAAGGAACTGGTCATTGAATGGCACTAATATAGAAGTTGTGAATGAATTCAAATACCTAGGTTTCGTTATTTCACACAATCTAAGCATCAGGTCTCATATAAAAGAAAAGCTTTCTGTTGCCAAAACAGCAATAAATACAATATGGACCCATTTTTTTCACAAATTACCATGTAGACTCAACATCAAAATTCAAAGCTTTTCAAGCAACGATAAACAGTCATTTTTGCTATGGTAAGTCTACGGATACCATTGGATGAAAGAGTGTGAGACTATTCAAAAATACATTTTCAAAAGAATATTCAGATTACCATCGAACACTCCCAACTATGCGGTTTAAGTTAAATCAGGTTTACTACAAACCTATGTAAGAAATCTGAAGGCAAATGCCAATTTTTTTTATTAAAAATTATGAAGAGGTCTGATAACAACCTACATAAAAGAATATTGCTTGTTTCCCTTCAATGTGGCTACACTTCTTTTATGGAATAGCAAGAGTTAGCTTCGGCCCATCAAGTTCCATTGAATTTGAGTTCCAACAATATAAATAATTGGCGTAGTATTTGTTATAATTGTATCTTAGTTTTAGATGAGCGTATGTATCAGATTTTTCTAATAGGGTTATATAAAGGAATTTAAATTTGAGTCTAGACGAGAACAATTATTTTAGTTATGATCTTTCTGTCACATATATATGAACCTTATCTTTAAAATCAGAACTGAAATTCTAGAACTCAATTTCAGACCGTTCCGTGCAGATATAAGCCCCATAAATTTTTTAAACTCTCAAGTCAAATTAAAAAAAAAAAAAAAACGGAAGATGATTTATAGCCTTGCTTTAAACCTTTTATTGAAATTGTATATGTATTACTTATACGTATATGTATTATCTAATCTATCCAATGTATATGTAAATATTTTCAATATTATTCAATATTCAATCTAATCTAATCAAAGGAAAATGATTTACAAACAAAAGACTTACTGGAAGCATAATCTACTCCCTCAACAAATATGTTGCAATAATTAAGACATTTAAATGATTTTATAAACCTAAAAAAGCGGGCAACGATACCTTACTCTCTGTTTTTAAGAAGACTATTTTAATGTTATATTTTATTTAAATTATGTATTACTAGCTGACCTGCCCGGCGCAGTTTGGAACCTACGGTTATCTAGGGTGCGGTAGTGTGCAATAAAGAAGCATTGTACGTTCATTGAAATGATTGATGGTGTACGTCACAAATTACGTTTTGGTACTTGAAATTGAAAACAATTGGTGTGCGACTTTCCTGCACTGCTCGAAATATGAAAAATCTCTTAAGGGCACTGTCGTACCTAGAAGGTCGATAAAATCGATTTTTTTATATATATTAAAGTACAACATCTGGAGAATATCTCCTGAAATTTTCAAGTCGATCTGATGAACAGTCTCCGAGTTACGATCGTTAAAAATTGGTGCCTTTCGTTCGAGTCAGTGCGACTTGGTGAATGAACACGGTACTACAATGCTTACTTTACTTACTAACTTATCGACAACTTTTAACAAGCAGCTATGGGCAGCCTACTGAATGTATATAGAGGTGCGTTCATTTATAACTTTGAAACATTTAATGCTATTATCTCAAAATTACGTTTTGGAAGTCGGTGACCGCGATAGCTCAAAAACGGTTCAACCGATCATCCTCAAATTTGTCACACTTATTGTTGATACAAAAACGAAGTACTTAATCGTGGGCTTTTGATTTTTTCTCAATATTTTTTTTTTTTTTCCAAATGGTCACCAAAAATTCCCAAAATCGAAATTTTTGAAATCCTAGCGATTAAGTACCAGAAAAAGATGTTATCTAACGATATATTTTTCAATTTTTTTCTTTTTCAGATAGTTTTTGAAAGATTTTTCTTAATTGCGTAATGTGCGTAAGGTGTTTTGCGTGATTAGCGTATTTTGCATAGTGTGCGTATATTCTGTACTCTGCGTACTTTGTGTCATTTGCGTGCTTTGCATATGGGGTTAAATTATAGCCTAAAGCCTTTCTCAGGCTCTAGAATAACCCTGTACCAAATTTCATTTAAAACGGTTCAGTAATTTAGACTTTAAATCGTAATAAACAAACGTGAAAATAAATGAAAAAAGCTTATGAAATGCTGTAACGTTAAGAGATGAAAAAACTCGAAGTAATTAAATGTCAATGAAAGCACCACAAGATGAGTTGACAAAATATTTGAAAAATTAATACTTACCAGTTCTTACCAAGACCTGGCGAGTGCCTTGCTGTTGCAGCCACTGCATCTGCTGTTGTGGAGTCAATCCTGCAGGCATTTGACTCTGGACTATAATGTGCGGCGTGCCGGGAGGTCGTGTGGCACTTACATTATTTGCAACAACGTTTGGGGCTCCCGGACGTGGTTGATATGCCACAGACTGTCTCAACATAACTCTTTGCTTGCTTTGCAGCTTTGCTATATATTCAGCTTTTTTTAATGGATCCAATGACATGAAGTGCGCATGAGTTTTGTCGTCTAGTTGTATTAACTGTCTCTGTGGAGCTCCTGGCATTCCAGTATTTGTTGCTGTCTGCCATTGACCTGGTCGAACTGTTCGAATGTACTGAGTTTGCTGTGTTGGAGCTGTATTTTGGGTTTGCGATCCTGATTGAATTTGCAGAACCTGCTGCGGTTGTTGTTGTTGTTGCTGCTGCTGTTGTTGTTGTTGGGGAGCGAGTGAAGATTGCGAACTCCAGTGCTGTTGTTGTTGCTGTGGTGATGGCTGTTGAATAATGATCTGTTGCTGAGGTGACTGTGGCGGAGGTGTTTGCTGTATTTGCTGTTGGTTGATGATCGCCTGAGGGTTTTGCTGATGCTGCTGAATAAGAACTGTTTGCGACTGTGGCGCTACCTGGGTTTGAATAATTTGTGGTGTCGGCTGTTGTTGTTGTTGTTGCTGCTGCTGTTGGGGTTGCAGAGTAACGTGATGCTGACCAATAAGAGGATCGCCTTGTTGCTGGAGCAGCTGCTGCTGCATCTGGAGTTGTTTATGCTGTTGCTGCTGCAAGATTATTTGGTTTTGTATGGCAATCGTTTGCCCTTGGCCTGTTAGCAATTGTTGCTGTTGTGGCGACTGTGAAATCTGCTGCTGTGGACTCTGTAGAACAGTTTGTTGACTGGGAGTAGAGTTTGGTTGGGTTTGCTGAATAATTATTTGTTGCTGCCCAGGTTGTTGTTTGGTTTGCAAGAGCTGCTGTTGCTGCTGCTGCTGCAAATACTGAATGCGTTGTGGGTTTATGATTTGTGGTTGATTGATTATTAACTGCTGTTGTTGTGGTTGCTGTTGCTGTTGAGGTATTGTATGCTGCTGTTGAGTCCGGTGTTGTGGAGAATTAAGAATGACTTGTTGTTGAAGTTGTTGCGGGTGCTGCTGTTGTTGTTGTTGTTGTTGTTGCTGCTGCTGCAGCAAACCACTTTGTTGCAAATCTGTTTGACCAACAGTAACGTTAGGGGTATGTGGATACATAGGTGGGGGTGGTTTCTGTTGCTGTATTCGACTTATAGTTCCGTGAGGCGATTGTAAGTTATTTAATTGCAACTGCTGAAGTTGTTGTTGCTGTTGCTGTGGGGACTGTTGCAATTGTTGCTGCAGTATTTGCTGCTGAACAATTGGTGATTGTTGTTGCTGTTGTTGTTGTTGTTGAACTTGCTGCTGAACCTGTTGTAAATTGCCTTGATTCACAAAGAATACATTTTGGTTTTGGTTTTGCAGTATTTGCTGCTGCTGCTGAGGTGTAAGTTGGTTGAATTGCTGCTGGCTTATGATAAACTTGGCTGGGAATTGTTTGTTGTTTGTTTGAGAGCCCACGTTGATTTGTTGTTGTAATTGTTGCTGAGCAAGTTGTTGTGGTTGCTGTTGTATTTGCTGCACCAGCTGTGGGTGTTGTTGTACCTGCTGTTGCTGAATTACTTGTGGCTGCTGTGGAATTATTTGTGTCTGTGGCGACTGCTGCGATTGTTGCTGATAGGGAGGGGATTGGAGTTGTGAAACAGTCGGTTGTTGTTGAAGTATTTGTTGCTGGCCGGCCACCGCTGGTTGCTGCACAATTTGTTGGGTAACGCCCAAACCTTGTTGTTGTATTAAACGAACTTGTTGCTGCAAACCTGGTTGTTGTGGTTGCTGCTGCTGTTGCTGTTGCTGGGAGAATTGTACTTGCTGTGATACATTTGATGCACTTTGTTTTTGAAGAAGTTGCTGCTGCTGCTGCTGTTGCTGTTGCAG